>SSNR01000019.1:2728032-2884102 GCA_006937965.1 Callopanchax toddi | reverse complement strand
AAAACTGCAAATTGTTTTCCTTCCAAAGCATAAAATGATCACTGGTCCTCTTCTCTTCCAGACAACACCCCTCAGAGGTCCAGTCTGGTGGCCGAGGCCAACATGGTGGAGCTGTTCAGAGACGAACCCGAGGAGGAGCTGGGCCTTCGCATCGTGGGGGGGAAAGATACTCCTCTGGGAAACATTGTTATCCAGGAGATTATCCGGGACTCTATAGCGTCTCGTGATGGCAGATTGGCTCCGGGGGACCACATTTTAGAGGTGAGACAATGGAAAAGGATGGGATTATGTTTCCCCACAATGCCAGATGTCTCCTTCACAGAGCGCAGTGTGTTTCTAACTGAATCAGACTGTGGTGCTAGTACGCTAGGAGGTTAGTCACTGAACTATGTGTACACCTAAATACTTGTCAGTCAAATCTACATTTACAGTCATAGGATACTTTTTGTTTTGCCTGCAAGCAGCCTGACGTTCTTGTAATTATTGAGCGTGGCCTTGAGAGACGTTTCTTTAGACTTTTTAAAAGTCTTTTAAAGTTTTGAATTGGATTTTGGTTGCTTTTGCACTGCTAGAAAACCACACAAAGCGACAAACTGTAGTTTGTGTCCCTGCACTTTTGATTTATGCTTTATTTTTCTAGATATTTTACACAATAATGTCCATCTTACGTCACTTCCTACCAAAGTGAATGATTCTGATTTGGATTATAAACAACATGAATCCCTCATGATTCCTTGTTTAGGTTAATCACTACTAAATGGGTCATCAAAGCTACACAGGTACCTTTTTACTACAGCAGGCTGCCCCGCCCTGATTGTTTTCCCACAGTGCGTGGGAAACGCTGCATAGCGTGACACGCTTCACCTCCACAGCGTTTCACAAAATAAGTAGAAGCTGCATTCTCATGGTAAACAGTGTTTTTCAGCGGGAATGAGGGGAAAGTAGATATTCAAGATAAACACGTTTTATCTCCATGGTAGCGGGGCGTGGTTACCAGGCACGCAAGCACACGTCATTTCACAGGGAGCAACTTTAACTGACTGAATGAGGTTGTTAGATGTCAAACACTTCCTTTATGCGCTGTTTTAAAGGGTTTTATTTAGATTTGTTATAAAGGATTTGTTATTGCTGCTGATTTGAGCTGCAGCTGGAACTTGAGCTATTTCAGTTTTAGTCATCTGAAGTCAAATTTTTCTCTAAAGCCAAATAATCCCCAAACTGGAAATGAAAGACAAAAACCTGCCAGCTAAGAGTTATGAGATACGCTGAAGAGGAGTGTAGATTTCATTACTGGGCTCTGATATTTGGTCTTTCTTCCCCCTTGGTACAAATACACTGGTTCTTTGTGAAGGCTTAACTTTCTCATTAAAGTATCAAGATTACGTTTTTCCAAAGAAGACACAAGCTAACTTGTAACTAACAACCTAAATATGTGGTGCCGCATTTCATATTTGTTTATTCAACAGAAGGAAATGTGTAAAATACAAGTAATATTTTACACAGTAAAAGATGGCATTATTAAAATTGTCCTGCAAACAAACAAACAAATGAAATCTTGCAGCAGCTTACGCATATTTACAATACATGTACAGAATGTAGGACGGTGTTTGTGTTGAGCTGCCTTTTCAGTGTCTGTTGTTTCTGTTTGTGGTGTCTCGTTTCCAGGTGAATGACGTCAGCTTGGCTTCAGTTCCCCACGCCCGGGCCATCGCAGTGCTGCAGCAGCCTGCCCTCCTCAGGCTCACCGTCATGCAGGAGAAAGGTTTCAAAATTAGAGATCAGCGGTCTGATCATCAGCCGTCCACCTCCTCTGTCCCCCAGCCCTCTGTCAGTCCTCAAGGCAGCGCTCCAGTCACTGCCAACACCGGCAAAGTCCTCCATGTGATGCTAACCAAGACTCACCGCACAGAACCGCTTGGCATTAAACTCATACGCAAGTCTGATGAGAGCGGGGTTTTTATTCTGGACCTTTTGCCTGGTGGTTTGGCAGCCAAAGATGGAAAACTGAAGAACAATGACAAAGTGTTGGCTATCAATGGACACGACCTGATGCACGGTACACCTGAGAGCGCTGCCCAAATCATACAGGTACGGGACCGAATATAGCCGTATTATTATCTACCACTAAGTGTGCATGTTCCCTTTCTAGTAAAATAACTACAGAATGGCTTTAATTAAACTCATAACTTATAATCACTTATTAACTTTTAAAGTCATCATCATTCAAGATGGCTGCCACACCAAACAAACACAAAAACGACCACAACTCAGTCAGTTTGACAGATACTGAGCTAAAGTTTCACAACGTAGTCACCGAGTGTCATTCACAAACACTCCAGGTTCAAACAAGGTCCTGTGTAATTGTATGAAATCACCCTGATTATTTTCAAGATTTGACTAAAACAGCCATAACTCCTTTCTCAGAGTAAGATGATCTAACCTCTGACATCAAAGGAATGCTAGACCTTTAATTATATTCAGTTCTTAAACACTGACGATTTATTACGTCACGTCTTAATTTTACTTTGAGATCTCAACTTTATCTAGTCGTAGTAATAATACAGTTTTGTGCATCAAAAGTTATGAATTTAGAACAGTTTTAAATGTCTGATTTAAATTTTTTAAAAAAGTTTGGAAAAAACCTGAGAAGCAAAAAACTAAATAAACTTGTTGTTTTTTTTAGTATGGAAAAATATGAAGAGAATGCTGTTCAACAGCCAGTTACTAGTTTTCACTTGTTAGTTGGAGATTTCCTCAAGCTCTCAACTGCAAAGTAAAAGAAGCATTTGTAGTTTCTGGTTAGTTTGCATTGATTTATCAGTTAGCAAACGGCAGCAACCAAAACGACGACAAAGTCCTCAGACAGAAGAAAAGGCCTCGACCTCAATACTAGTCTTACTGGATTAAAGTTTCAGGACTGTAAATCTGATGAATCAAAAAGCAGTTGGCTGCAAACAAAAAGCTTTTTATTAGGTCTGAATCAAACAAGGCCTCCATAAGTTCAATAAAAACATTCTCTGGGTCATGGAATTTATCTTATCTTAGTTTCGTTATTGTTGATTTCTTTTTAGAAGGACGTGTAGTTCTGCTGCCTCATCACAAGCAGAATTTTTAAAAATAACCTAATAATAATAATAAGCATTTTTTAAAAGTTACAACCTCACTTCTGAGAAGTTTTATTCATTGACCAGATCAGATTTGAGGTCAGAAACTTTGTTATATTTGTTTCCCTTCAGTTCAAACTTGCAATCCTGTGGTTTTACTTTTTCTTGAGGAGTGAGAAGTCAACATTTTTCATTTTGCTATTTGCTGGCAATTGCAAATCTTTACCAGAAGTTAAATGTTGCTCCTAAAATCTGAAACAAAACAGATATGAGTTTAATATAAATTACAGCATGAATAACTGGTGTGTCAACCTCCTGAATGGTCATGACTTTAATATACTGGTATTTTAGTGTAAAACACATACAGTGGAGGTAAGTCTTTAACATCTCAGGAAATGGCATCAACCTGTGAAAAGGAGGACTAATATGTCTACTTGAATATAAGTTTTGTAATTCTATGTAATGTATTTTTGTGTGCTTTAGGTCAGTGAGAAGTGTGTGAACTTTGCAGTGATGCGGCCTGCAGAGACTCAGGAGGAAGGAGGAGGCAGCAGAGAGGGACAAAACGGCCGAGGAGCCAGGAGACCTCCAGAGCCGCAGTACTACAGGCGTCAGTCCACCTACTTGAAGGTAATTTAAAACATCCGTAAACCAAGTATTTGTGTTTATTTACATTCCTCGTTAGTGCACTCATGATGTTGGATCACACGCTGCAGCAGGGTTTAAATTTCAAACAGTCAGCTTTTCATCAGGCGGAGTAAATCTACAGATTTCCATCTAAAGTCACACGCAGGTGGTCATGTGATCGAATCATCTGTGGAAAAATCTCCAGTGTGACCTCATGTGATGTAAAGTAAGTGGATTCCTGCAGTGTGCAGGTCTTTTGTGTGTTTTGGTCGCAGTTTGTCCACGTTGACGTTCAGCACATGTGGATGTGGGCGTCTCGTTGAGGTTTGCATAGCAGATTTACAGCGTCCTTAATGGAGGAGATTTACATACTAAATACAATCCTGAAGTTGATTCTGAACTCATCTAATGTGACGTGTTTTTATTAACATCCTCAAAGTAAACAAACAAACATTCTGAGGTGTGCCCTCTGGTGGATTCTGTTGTTTTTTGCCGTTAATCAACACTTTGCTTTTAGACCTATTATTTATTATCTGCTCACTTTATAGATAATCAGTTTTTAGTTTTGTAACCTTTTAGTTCTGTGTAGCTGGAGCGGCAGTATTTCTGTTAACTCTGTGTGATTGTGATGTTTGCTTTAGTATCGTTCTGTTAAACTATACACGGCCTGTAACACCAGTTTCCCAGCTGGGGGTGAGAAGTGTTTAGAGCAGACACCTGCGTTGGTGAGCGGAGATGAAAGCTCTCCTCCGAGGCCTCCCTCTGTCCTGATCAAAAGATCCGGGGTGCTGCTCGCTCTGCCGCTACGGGGCCGCTGGCTTGTTGTTGTTTTTTGGTTGTTACTTTGCAAAGCAAGAGGATCAAAGCTGGTAACAGTTAGCTTTCACCTGTGGAGTCAAACCTTTTCGTCTCGCTGGGGGAGAAGGGTTCCCTGCTGTGGGAAGGAAGAGACCTCCCCTCCCCCAAGCTTCCCTTCTGACAGTTTACAGACTCCAGAGAGCATCAAGAAGACTGGTTGAAGTTGTCATTTTCCACACATCTTTTCCACTACGAGAGCCGAGTGTTGATCCTCACACGTCGCCTCTACTCTTACCTCTCAGCTCCATCTCAAATGTTTCACATTTGTTTCTACAAGTGGCTCTGAGGGAGGGATCAATTAGGTCAGAGTTCCCACAGAGACTCGAACTGATTGGCAGCACAGACTAATTTGTGCAGTTTTGCTTCTTGACTTCCTGACAGTAATTTTTTGTGATTGCTCATTACTGATGTTTCACATTCTTTGTATAGGATCCTTCTGGTGGCTTTTTTTGTCAGGAGAAGACGGTTAGCCTGAAGAAGGAGCCTCGAACGTCTCTGGGCATCACCATCGCCGGGGGGAGGGATTGTCGCAGCCGGCTGCCCGTCTACATCACGAGCGTGCAGCCTGTTGGCTGTCTGCACCGAGATGGCACCATCAAAAAAGGTGCAAACACACATCTGGATGTTATTTTTAAAATCTTTACTAATCATTGAATATATAAATCTTTTTTTGTTTGTCCCTCAGCAGGAATAGACCAAAAGTCAGAATCTGTCATTTTTTGATCAAGTTGATTATTAGATAGTTTCTAATGGACGTGTCTGAGTAGGTGTATTAAAGGTTCATCTTAGTTACTGTAGTTGTAGCTAAATGAAAATGCATGTAATGGAGTTCCTATGAGCTAATGGAGTGGAGTTATTTTAACCATTCAAGAAGAAAATTGGTTAGAAATAAATAAACTCAGTCAATGAAGAGACGATGGATTTATTCACAAGATTTTATTTGATTTTCTTCTGAATTAGATGATATTCTCATGGTGTTTAGATGAGCTTCACGGACCCTCAAAACGATTTCTCATGAAAAAACAACTTCACAGTTCCTGTCATGTGGGGAGGTTTTGTTATTTTGGCTTTTGCACATCTACAGAGTCGAGTTAACTTGATTAAATATTGAAAAGTTGTTCTTTCTTTATATTTGATATTTTATTAAACATGAGCAAACATCTGGTAATACCTTTAGAAAATGTTGAACTATTTTAGATTTTCTGTGCTTGTATTAACCTTCAGGTGTTTAGAATCACCTTAAAACAAAGTGAAAACATCTGTCTGTAGGTATAAAGCTGAATAGTTGATATATTTTAGGATATGACTGATGTCAGCGTTACAGCTGTCCTCGCTTGTGTCATGAGTGGTTCTTGGTTTTAGAGCGGCAAAGCGTTTGATGTCTTTTGGAACCGGTTTCCAGTCCTTTAGTTATTTAAATGTGTTTGTTTACAAACTAGACTCTGGCTCTGAACTGATCCTTAAACTGCTTTTGTAGAAGACTGGGTAGAAATGACAATTGGCTGAATAGGAAAAGGGTTATTCTGTCTTCTCGTCCTGCTTCTATTCAGGAACACAATGTGTTGCTCAAGGGTCATTAAACAGAGGATGTGTACTAAAACAGAAACCCTAGCTTCTCTGAACACACAGCCCTCTTTAGTTCTAAGAATAAAAGTAGTCCGATTCAAGGTTTTCATTTAATTCACCTCAGAATTCAGTTTCATCTCAAATCTCAGCTACATGATCATAAATGACCTTGTATTTAAGTAATTTTAATTCTACTCTAGTAGTGTTGGATGTGTTTTATAATTAGCTTTTGAAATGTGTGTGATGCAGACGTGCACTTTGGGACAGGATCTTCCCAAGCAGCATCACAGTTTGGTCATTTTATGGCAAACAATAGGTGGTTGGAGGAATTTGGCACAGGATGAGAAAGAGAGAGAAAACCTTCAGGATGAGGAAATCACTTTCAGGCAGCCTGGAAAGTCTGAGTCAGCCATTAAGGTTAAATTGACAAAGCATGAGAAAAGAAAAGGTCCGAAAACTTCAAGTGGTAGATCTCTACTTTGTTAGAAATGATATAAACATGGGATTTATTATGCTAATGAGCAGGGAGGGCAAAAAACAACTAATTTCCTTCATTTCAAACATTCAAATAATATTTTTTTATATTAATCCACTGGGTGAATTTTAATGAAACGCAGGAAGTAATCATTAAACACACAACTACAACTGATCCACTTTTAGAGCTAAGTTGGTAACGTTGGGTAACTTTTACAGTTATTGAGCTAGATATGGAGTACTTCTGAGCCTTTATGTGGAGACCAGCAGTGAGAACTGTCCGTTGCTGTTTCCTCAGGTGACGTCCTGCTGAGCATCAACGGTGTCGACTTGACCCAGCTGACCTACAGCGAGGCCGTTTCTGTGCTGAAGGCTCAAACGGCTCAGTCCCAGGTGGTTTTACGTGTCACGCAGACCATCTTGGAGAACCCAGATGAGGACAGCGAGGGTGGAAACGGGGACGAGCTGGAGCTTGTGGAGGACCAGCGAGACGACGCACACAACTGGACACCGCTGTGGACTCATTGGTTGAGTTTACCCAGGTACAGCTACCTCCACCTTATACATGTCCAACCACTTCAGCTGTAAATCAGAAATGTTCACTCTGGTTTTGTCACTTAGTCACATGCACTGGTGCCGGGACATCGTCCTACAGAAGACCAACAACGAGAGTTGGGGCTTCAGCATCGTCGGGGGCTATGAGGAGAGCCACGGGCAGCAGCAGCCTTTCTTCATCAAAACCATCGTGCCTGGTACACCTGCTCATTTTGACGGACGCCTCAAGTAAGTCCTCATCTCCTACATTTATGTTTAAAAATCAGTTTTCCACCAGACTCCACATTAATGACAAGCGGTTCCCTTCAGGTGCGGCGATGAGATTGTGGCGGTGAATGGAGCTACGACTGTGGGGATGAACAACTCCTCCCTCATCCCCATGCTCAAACTGCAGAAGAACAAGGTCACGCTGACTGTGGTGTCCTGGCCAGGCAGTCTAGTGTAGCTAAACTAACTTCTTATCCCCTTAAATCACACGTGTTTAAAGGAACACGCACAGAGCCCTCTTCAGCTGCCCTTGGTACCAAGAGACTGTCTTTAAACTATGTAACCCAAATTTATTCTGTTGTTTCTTTGGGTTTTTAATCTGGTGCACTCAAGGGGAATCTGGTTTTAATATCAAGGTGCACAAATGATGAATTATATGTTCAATGCAAACTGGAAGGATTTAGATTTTCTTCTTGATTCTATGTTATGTATAATTACAAACTCGGTGTAGCATCCGTAGGTAGTCACATTTAATTACCAGTGTAAAATAAAGAGCTGTGTAGAAAGTTAAAATGAGGAAATAATCCCGTTTATTGAATGGCTGCTGAATATATCAACAGATGCCAAACTGCACAGTTGTTTGTATGATTTATTAAAGTTAAAATTACTGCACTTTAACAACATGCAACACAGTGAGTGACATTACTGAACAAAATCTAAATCAAATCTGTGAAAACTACCACCTGAGAGGTTTTGCCTTTAAAAGTCTGTTTATGCTATAAAGGTATACA
The DNA here is from genome assembly GCA_006937965.1 of Callopanchax toddi. NCBI lineage: Eukaryota > Metazoa > Chordata > Actinopteri > Cyprinodontiformes > Nothobranchiidae > Callopanchax > Callopanchax toddi. The sequence continues at coordinate 2,875,920 of SSNR01000019.1, read as the reverse complement.
GAAAAGTAAAATCTTCACAAATATCTCATTTTAGAAGTTTAAAACTTGAGAGTTTATGTAATAATCTCAATATTCAGCAACAAACCCAAAAAAAACATGAACTTTCTATACTTGATCTGATCCAAAGAAGTTTTTAATGAATGAACATTTGGTCCTAAAGAAAGTGAGACTTTTAGCTGACTTCATTTTTAAGTTTTCAATTTTAAGATTTGTCTCTGTCTCAGCACAATGTATTTATTTCCAGGTTATAGAGCGTCTCATTTTGGAAGACTTAAGCAGCGGGTGCCTTGTGGAGGTCGAGGAACGAATCAAAATGCCTTAAAAGATGTGCTTTGTGTCATTATCTGGTGTTTGTAGGAATTTAAACGAGAGCACAATCCCAGTGGCCTTGTTTGTATCTTTATAGATGCAGGACCTATTGAACACAAAGTAGCTTTGATTATATGTAAATATATCATTAGTTGTTTCGTTTTGTTCAATAAAATCATATCAAATCAGGCTGGTTTCTGTTCATTTGAAGGTGTTCTATAAAGGACGAGCAGCTGTGGAAACGTATTTGGTTTCATGCATCTGAATGATCAAATCGCTGTGATTTAAAAGGTCATTTTTATTATCACGTCGATGATCATGAGTTGTACCAGAGAGGAAACATTAAAAGAATGTGTCCAATAATCCGTACAGTTTATTAGACTGTTCAGTCTGACCTCTAGTGGGCAGATGGACTCAAGAGCTGAGTTTAATAAGTGTTCTGCAAGACTGAAATGTGCAAATTATGAAGCTTTTTTTCTAATGTAGCTAACTGGACTTCCTTCTCTTGTTTTTGAATTTGTTTTGCTCTCCATACTATATTCCTCAGTTCAAAATGTCCACTTCTCTGCAACACCAGATAGTTGTTGCAACAGCAAGAATTTGATTGAAATTGTTGGTAAAAACAAAATAATTCAAACTCAACTTTACTGTATTTAAAATGATGGATTTGAACTTTAGGAGCTGACAATTAACCTCAATGAACTGAAGCAATATTTTAATTAAAAAAAAAACTGGCCAAAACATTTCTAGAATGATATCGATAAGATCAGACAGCTATAAACTGTTTCTAAATGTTGGTTTACAAGCAACTTAAAAAGTCAAGTCTAAGTTGAAACTAAAGTTTTCCTAATAAATTATATCAACAGAATTTTTTAAGATGAGTCAAAACTGATCAATTACAATCACTAATAATTCTTTCCCACTAAATAAAACTGACAAATTTAAACCTGTGTCTGTAAATCGTCACTAAAACATCCTGAGTAGACATGAAAACAAAGGACCGTAAAACCCAGCCACCCTGAAGTGAAGCCCACCCCTCCGCTTCATGGGGGGTTACAGTAGAAGTACGATGTATTTTCACTCTCCGGCTGCTGATCTGTAACTTTAGAAAGTGGCGACTGGTTATGGTAACAGCATTCCTGAGTTTTATAAATGTGTTGAGTAATTGCAGGTTGTCTTGTTAAAGTTAACGATTCAGCGCCTTGTTAAACGTGACGAACTGCCCTCAGCTCTGCTTCCAGAGCAGACCCCGCTTACAGAACATTAGTTCATGTTGATTTAAATGAAAACAAAGCAGTGTAGAAGAAACATCAAAATTAACCCTTTATTTTCTCTCTCCAGAGGAATTAGGTCATAATAAACATTTACATGAACTGTAACAATACTGGGAGGAGGATTTAAAGTCTTAGCAGAGAATGGATTTCAACCTGTGGTTCTTTACTATTCCAGAGGCACTCTATTACAATGAAATGCAGGAAATCTCTTGACTAGACTTCAGGAAAATGACACGACCACTTGAGGGGATGGCTGGAATAGGGGGGTCATCTCTGCAACACATCAAGTATAGTAAAAGGAAGTGCTTGTTAGCATTAGCAGAGCCGTAACACGGCACAGCGGGGAGTATAAAACTACAAAATGAATGTAAAATTGAGAAAACAAAAGAAGTTCTACGTTTAACAAATGACATGTTGGCAAACATCACATGGTAACAAACTGCTGCTGGATGCACTGCAGTTTAAAAACTCCTCTGGGCTCAAGTGCAATATTCAGTCCTAACTCTGGCATCAGGTACACTGTCACTATATGGCTTACAAGGTAAACAGGTCCATAGAAACTAGGAAGTTACATAAAGACATCTTTCGTTATCCAAAACTATGGTACAGCAATATATATTGGCAAAAAAAGGTAAATAACTAAGTAAGTTTATGTAAACAAAAATACACCAATGTACAGCTTATTCTAACATGGTATTTACAGGTCAAGTTCTGGTTTTAGTGAGTTGTACAAAGGGTTCATGTAAAGACAGGGTGGAGGGCGGTGGTGTACACTGCATTAGGCAACCTGAACCATCCCATCTACCTGCAAAGAACTGGATTCAAAGTGCAGCCTCTAAACCTACAGACCTGTTAGGTCGCTCACACCCCGTCTCCTCCTGTTACACGTACAAATATATTTAGACATTTTAAATGATACATAAGGCAAGAATCGTTACGGAGGGGGGAGGCATCACATTCTTTGCAAGGGATTTTTGACCAAACAGATGGGAAACAGGTTGAAGGTTCTTTGGGGTAAATGCACTTTTTTAGTTTCAACACGTTAGAGTGCAACAAAGGGGGAGGCGGGGAACATGTCTGGTTCAAATGTGCAAAATCTGCTCTAAAGCAAAGTGACAGTGTTGCTAACTTTAAACTACAAGGTACTGGGAGATGTACGGGGTCGTCACGAGAGACGCCGCTGCAGACCCTTATTCCAACAGACTGTATATACAAGGCACTAAGGAGAAGATTCAAGGGCCACGCGTCCGATCCGATAACAGTCCTCAGTCGGGTCGGAATATCGGATATTTAGGTAAGAATTCTATAAGAATCACCTGCAGAGGGAAAAAACAAGGAATGGTTTTCAGAAACTGACGTTCAACACTGTTTAATCAATTAAACATGAATAACTATTATTATTAAGCTTAAATGGATATTCATGACATTGTAAAGTGAGACCTATAAATTCATTTTAAGTGTTTTGAAATGAAATGATAATTTATTATATTGTTAATAAATCTATAACAGTTTTTCCTGTATACATTCTGACAGTTTATTTCTCAATATTTCCTTCATTTATTGAAGAGCTTTAATGGTGTTAATAGAATAAAAAGGGAACTTGGGGGATATTAAATGTAATCTTTTAAAGGAGATATAATTCATATCTATAATAAGACTTTCTAGTGTCAGAGTTAATCATCAAGACATTAATGATAAAATCGAATAATGTTTATATGCTGATTAAATCTAGATCTATCCTAATGCTTTAGTAAATGTTTTAGCAGCCGATGTCCAGATTTTGTTTCAGTAATCTGATTATTTTTTTACCATAAACAAAATCTTAATATCCTCATCTTGTACTCCCCCTTGACACATAAAACATTATACTGGCCATTTTTTAAATTTCATCGGTTAGTACAAACAAAATAAAAATCTAATGAAACCTGAAGCTTTAAGGTGGCAGGATACTCACATATTCCATCATATTGCTGCTTTCACATTTTCTTTTACTGAGTTTCCAGTGCAGCCCTAGCTGAAGACACAAACACAATGAGTGACCATCTCAGTTGCTCTTGAACAGAAACAAAGGCCCCCTCACACACCCACCCACCCACCCACAAAGAAAAGAAAATCTGTCTGAAATCTCCCTTTAGCATCAGGGGAATGTGGCAGCAGGACTGTCTGGTCTCACAGAGGTCAAACTGTGGCCAGACACCCTGAAGAGCTTCCTTTATATCTTTGCACAGCTACTAGCTGTAATTTGTTGCTGCGAGACAAAACAAAATTAACACGGCCTTTTACTGCTGACCTCTCGGTCCTCTCAGACCTCTGGATCTGTCTCAGGAAAAGCTCAGAGGATCTCATGTGGCAGCTTGGAGTTTACAGAACAGATTAACGATCATTATCCATCACGATGATGTTCCACTCACGCCACACACACTGACACACACTAATTAAACACTTTCACACAGGAGCTCTTATATGTCCTCCTTACCTTGTGGTATAACCGGTTATTTTCCCACTCTAACAGCTTCTGAATGGACCGTCTTGTCTTTTGGAGGGGGAAAAGAAAAAGAAATAAAGGTCCTTTAAGTTTGTTTATTACAAGAAGCAACCTAACTCAATCCAACACTAACAGGTAAAAGTAAACAGCTGCAGTTTTTAGGATTTATGGACTGAACTCCCAATTTACCAGCCAGTAATTTCCACTTTGTTGTCAGTAATACTGAGCAGTAACACAACCTTTTAAATGGCACACCCTTGAGCTGAGAAGGCGCTCAACGCACCATTTCAGAGCCACAAACCAAACGCGGGTCGTTATTACCCTCTGCACTTACACAAATGCAGCTGGATTGCTATAACAGCCCCGAATAATCAGCGCTGATGTGAGGGAGAGTTAAACTGTCACGCTCGCGTCATCAGAGGACTCAGACTTACTCTCTTGTTGAGGCAAATTACAGGCCACAGACTGCAGCCGACTGTACAGCAACAGCACAGGCAGCCGCAGAGAAGCCACTTCACATTCACCGGCAAGTTCTTCTTCAAGCAAGCGTTCACCCTGCTGATGCTGGTTTTGAATTCCTCTGGTGCTACCTAAAAGAGAAAGAAACCAAACATCTAAGAAGGATTGGAATAATGCAAGGGATTCTTAGGTGAGAGATACTTAAACAAAATTTTAAATGAAGAGAAAGATCAAAGACTTGTAGGAAACCAAACAGGTAGATGTTTGCGGATGGTGTCCAGAGATGAGATCTTCAAATTCTACGTCCCTGACTTGCTGGTTGAGCTCTAGACCGTTCAAGGCAAGGAGGGAGTCAAAGGAGAGATAAGCTCAGTGCCTGTGGCTGCACTGGCCAAACAACTTGAATGGATGCTCATTCCTTGCCGAGTCTGTACGCCATAAAACGGGGGTCGTAATCTTTTATGACAGGATGCAAAGGTCTCTTTGCAAACAGCCAAAGACCTCAGAATAAAGCCCAGCAGGGTCTGATCTGCACCCTTCAATCATCATAACTGTGACCTCATCCATCACATGTCACCCTGGGTCACAATGCTGAAGGTACTTTTTATTGCCCCACACTTCCCTCAGCCTGCTCTTACCCCTGCAGCCTTTTTGTGTTTCTGCGTCCGACCCAGGAAGCTTCCCTTTCTTGTCTGCCGCAGAGTCCTCATTTCATTATTTTATCACCTGGCGTTGGACCCTCCAAAACGCTGGGGTCCCTGCCAACCAAGCCCCAAACACAGCTTACTCATTTACAGAGCCGGACAGCAGCACATTCAGGCTCTTTTCTATGCAGTGCTGCTTATAATGCATCTCCATCAGATCAAACCCCACTCAGGGAAGTCTGAATGGGGTAGTTTGGGGAAGTTAGGGCTGTTAAAGGACCAGCAGGACAAAAGAATCACTGCAGCTTTAAAGCAGCAATCTGGAGGATTTCATCAAGAGAGCAGTTTTTGAATCTAGCGTCCAAAGGCTCCTCCTCAAAACATCTCGACACGCGCGTCCGGTCGCGTGTGCGCGCGTGCACGCGGTGCATATACGTTGCGGGCATGAACTGTACAGCTCAATGTGTAGGGTTTAATCACTCACAGTTCACAATCTTAATCCAATACTACGAGGGTCTGATGAGCCCTCTCTGTCCCTGCTGCTTCTGATATTAGCTCTGTTAGCAGAGAGCTGCTGCTGGACTCTGAAGCTGAACTTGACTCGGCCCTGGATGAACTTTCTGACCAAAATAAACGCGTAATCCTGTCAGGCCTTGCCATTCTGTGAGGTGAAAGGTTTAAAAATAAAAATAAATCCATCTTTAGCTGGAGAATGGGTAGGTTTTTAGTAGAAATGAGCCGTGAGGCTGAGACGCAAACAGAGAAACACAAGGAGCGTCCTGTACGACAGCGCCCCCTACTGGTACAGGTTTGGTCGATGCGCATGCATGTTGAGAGAATGCAGACATTTGAATTTCATTGGCTGAAAAATGTCGGCGGCAAGAAATAATGGAAAGGGGTCTCTAGGAGGAAGGAGGGTCTTCATCAGAATGACAGATGTTGTGGAACTCAACCTGACCTGACCTGAAATATCATTTAAAACATTTAGAAAACTTTGATACAGAGAAAAATAATCCAGAGAGCTGCTTTAATTGCTTGATTCTTTACGCCTGGATTTGAACAGAAAGTAAAACTGCAAGACTGAAGTGCAAGAAAAAATAAAAAGGCTACTGTACCTTTCCTGTAAGAACAGAGGGAAATTCTACGTCAAATCTGTTGCTCAGTCCAAACCTGAAGGGGGAAAAAAAAAATCTAAATTTAACATGGTTATAAGAATAAATCTAAAACAAAGTGGTGTGGCACACAAATAACAACAACAAAAGCTATACAGAAGCAGCACTGTTGGATGAACTGAAATGCGAGAAACTTGAAATTTTGCCCATTTTAAATATATTTACTGTTGTAGGGTCCTATGATATCCATTTTATTATTTATTTCTGTCTGTTTTTATCCTTAAAAATATTCTTTCACCCAGAATAAAAAATTTTATATACTGAAAATTTAAAAATCGTGAAAATTAAAACATGACAAAATGAAATTTGTGGGGAAAACAGTAAGATGAAAATAAAAATAATATTTAAATGAGTTTCAACGTGCTCTATCGTTATTATACCAAACACAAACAAACCAAGGCAGTTATAAAAGGTATTTTTTTGTTTAATCAATTTATGAAATTATTGGTAACTGTGCATAATTTCAAAATAAAATTGTTAGTAATGACATTTGTACGTATACTGATAACATTTACAATGACATCAATTAAAATAAATATTTAGTATTCAATAATGTTTTTTATAAATATTCTAGTCTTTTAGAAATTCAAATGATAAACTTTTTAGTTTTCTTTTTTGCATGTTGATTTTCGTTTTCTTTTATTTTTATGCAAATCTGTTCCATCATAACATTTATGTTACCATTACTGTGATTTGTTTTCAAGTCTGTTCTCTAACGTTCCCCCTGTCAAGTTGAAGGAAGTAGCCAGCAGGGACACAACATTTCCTTTACATGATGAAGATGATGGAGGGGGTTGTTTTACAACAGCCTCCGTCAGATGTCCCTGGGAGGCTGACCTTCGAGAGTTAACAATGATTAAACTTACTAAAATGAGTAATAACTCAGTATTACACTGAGCTCTGGGCAGGGACACTGATAAGATGACTGGTATAAACATTACTGATGTGGAAGGACGTGATAAGACTTCTGGCTAACGGTTAATCACATGTAAACACAACTAACGTGATTATCGACTGCTAATCTAAACGTTTACGGTTGCCATGGGAACAACAAATCGATACTTAAAGTTGACCGGTGTAATATCGAATAAGGATAAAATAAAACACTCCTGGCTTAACGAGTGTCTGCTTTTTTCGTTATCATTTTACGTTAGCTTGCAGGTTAGCATTAGGCTAAAAATAACAAAGCGCCCCCCGGGACCAACAGGAGCTACTAAACACGGCTCTGCTTACACAGTGATGTGTCCGGCGCCTCGCATTACCACAGGCTCCGGGCAGTATCTGGGCAAGTTCTCCTCACTCACTACGTGCTCATCCTCTTCGTCTTCTAACTCATAAATGGTATCAAAGTCCGACATGTTGGGGAGTAAGACGCTCATGACGTTTCCTACGTGGCTACGTATGACGCACAACCAGGCAGCCAGAAGTATGGCAGACCGTTGTTAAATATAATCAATGTTCCAAATCGCTATTAATTACCGGGAAATATTGCTCAAAGAATTTCGTTTAACCCGAATTTTAATTAATAATAGAAAATGTATGTGAGTATGTATTAAGATTTCTGTAAAATATATATTATTTATAATAATTAATTTAATAATGATATAAAACATTATAATTATTTAAAATTCAAAGAATTAGGATAGAAATACATTTCTTCCAACTTAATTAGAATATTTCAGATATAAACAGGAATTGACACAAATAAAGATAAAATGTCAGATTTCTTTTCACAAATTACATCGTTTTTTAACCCATTTTTGGATGTTTTGACATCTAGTTGGCCTACATCCAATACTGAAGGACCATTTTGGATAATAAAAATATATCTTATTTCATTTAACACGTAATGAAATTGTTGCCAGTCATTATTGTCACAGTAATTTTTTTCTATTTGTTTTTAATATTTTAAAACATATTAATTATATTAATTATATTGGTTTTTCTTACTTTTATTTAATTTCAGTCTATTATTTTCAATTAATATAATTTTTTTTGTTTTTTGTTGGTTGGTTTTGCTGTCTTGTCATCTTTCTGTTTTGTTTGGATTGGAAGGAGGACCCTCTCGCAAATGAGATGATGCATCTCAAGAGGTTTCATCCTCTGAAAACATATGTATATAAAATAAAATAAATAAATAGAAATGAAAGCTATGGGATTATAAATGAAGAAATACGAGTTTCGGGGGAAATTATTCTGTTCCAGATATCCATAATATTCATTCCAGATAGGAAGAAGAACATTCATGTGGATATCGGAAGCTGAAAACCCCAAAACGCAAATATCAGCAAAGTGGTGTAATTTCTTCTCTAAAGAATGATTGTGGAGGGGTGAACAACATCCTGGATTGCTGAAACAATTATTTCACATGTAAAGAACTGATTTAGTGATGTGTGCTCTTAATGGTAATTTGGCAGTGTGTTTCTATGTAACAGTTAACTGTAAGATTCCTGAATAGCCTCTGTTTGAAGATATAACATTTTTACAAGGCCAAGGAGATAACTGAAAGTCAGTGTGCAGCCAGGACTTAAAACAGCTCCCAAAGCTTTACAAATGATCATGCAACTTTTATAAACCTTTATACAACCATCAATTTTGTGTTACAACAGAAAAATTAAGAATTTCCTGCAGGACTTGACCCCTGATGCACCAGAAGTGCAACATTTTGCAGCTGTTAGTGATATGTATGCTTGTAAATAGGCATACATTTTAATGTAAGTATCTGTTATGCAGAATTACATGAACCACTGTGAAATTAAATATTTTTAGAGCTGTTTTAATATGGTGGCAATACGCTTTGGTCTTGGTTCAGACTAGCTGTAGCTGATCAGTCTTTTAAAATGTAAATGTTATTTCTCCAAACAGAGGCTATTCAGGAAGAAATCTACAAAGTGCATTATTAGTTGTAACTTTTTACATAGAAATGTATATAAAAATGGCTGAAATGGTTTACAAATTTCTTACACACACAAACACACACAGATCAACAACCCAATTGAGTCAACAGTCTTTCCAAAATAAACTGGGCCATTTTACAGCTAATAAAGGGTTTACAGTTACTCTTCTAAATAAGACCTTATCTTTTGCTTATATTATAAGTGTTCAGATTTAAAAACAGGCCATAAACGTGATTACACTATACTGCAACCTTGATTATAATTAAAAATTAAATGTAGCCACATTTTTGAGAAAAGCACTGAAACTTTAAATTTAAAATCTAATATCTGTAAACTACGACCATACAGCCAGTTTTGTTCAATTTATCAATTTACTCTTGATTAAATATACTTTTTGCAACTAATGAAATCCAAATGTGAAAACAATGAGATGACGAGTATACTACAAAAACCACTTTATTTATTTACATGTGTAACGTTGCCATTAGACGACCTCTCTACCCGTATCAGTACCAGCTGCTCTATTGGCACAAAACTGTGCTGCAGACAGTGTAAATGATTTGTCAAGTAAACGCAGTGGATTCAGCTGCACATCATCCAGTTTGAAACCTCACTGGATTTACCCTTTTTTTTTTTTTTTTTTCCTAATTTGGTTCACAAACACATACACTCATAAAAAACAGGATATTTATATCTTTTAAACTCACAAACAAATTATAGCTTTTGAAACACCTTTTTTTGTTTTGCAATCCCCACATCATTAGAACTATTCTATAAAAAGGACTATTTGAAGAGCCTCCAGCATTCATTTTGCCATAAATCAAATGTTTCTCCACAGCTTTATGAGCTTTATGAGTCTCTTATAGCTGCCTGTCAAGTGTTCTGTTAGTGTTGGAGTGCTCAGTTAGGAGAGGTGGTCCGCGTGTGAACTACTGAGTCACAGTCACTTGCTGTATATTCCTGATAGATGGCAAGGTGTTCATTCCAGGCGGAGGATAGAGCGTGCCGTGGATTTCTGTGGGACTGAGAGATCCCGGTACCGGCAGAGGGCTCACAGAACCGGGGTCGCTGTGCACAGACCCGCTGCTGCCGTCAGACTGACCCAACTTCTTCTTGATCAACTTCCTCTCTTTGGCTCTGCGATTCTGAAACCAGATTTTCACCTGAACAAGCCACAGAGAAGGAAAGAAAAGGCTTTTTGTTAACAAGATGCAATAAAGTCTTTAAAAATGTTGGATTATTAATGTGTTTTAATTGGCTTTGATAAAAGAAAACAAACTAAATAAACCAACTATTGTTGCTAAAACTCTTTAAGGGGAAGCATTTTTGCCTCAATTTTGTACAAGGGGCTCAAAAAATAAACATAGACTTATTGTCATATAATATAATAAAAATCCACAAAGACATGTAAGAATGACATGTTTTTGAAACCTCAAATTGAATAAATCATTATAAAAATGAATAAATAAATGAAGCTTTAAAAAATATTTTTCTAAATAGTTCAGCACTTCCTTATAATTAAAAGAATCTAGACTCACAAACTGTCTTATTATTACATAAACATAATAATAAGAGGCAAAATATATCCACATTTTCCACATTAAAGCCAAATAATGAAGGAATTTTGTCAAAATGAAACACAGGTTTGCACATTTTCTAATCTTGGGAGTTTTGAGCATTATTTAGATGAGATAAATGTATCTGAACAAATAAAACGATGACGTATTTAACCGTACCTGTCTCTCCGACAGTCCGAGGTTGACAGCCAGCTCAGACTTCCTCCTGATGGTGATGTATCTGTTGAAATGAAACTCCTTCTCCAGCTCCAGCCTCTGGTGGTCTGTGTACACTACCCTGTATTTCTCCTTCGTTCTTGTTTTACCTGTACAAAAAGAGAGCATGAGAGTAAACATCTCATTTGTTTATTATTTTTTGAATACGCTTGAATTGTTTCTAGAATAATCCGTGTGCTTCCAGACGCTCCCAGCAGACTACACGAAGCCTAATCTGAGCGCCGCATCTAAAATCCACATCTCTTTGTCTTCACGCAAATTGAGCTTTTTGATCTGGTTTGGATGAAAGCGAATTTCAAACATCCACGAGTCGGATCCTCCTCTGACCAGTTATGGAGAAGCAAAAGGGCTGAGGGAAAAAAAAAAAAAAAAACTACAGAAACTAGAAAAGATGTTGATTCTACGTTTAAAAAAATGTACAAAACTAGTAGTGGAGTATTTTTGAAACGGCTAATTAGTTTAAATAAATCAACTTGTTTGTGTTTTAACGCCTAGAATAAAACTAGAGCTCCGAAAACCCAAAGAAAATCCTAATTCGTACCATTACGCGGTCAAGTCGTTTAAATCCATTAATTCTGCACTAAAATATGAGTTTATTTAAATTAAGAGTTAAATAATTACACAGTAATTTATTCTAATGCTACCTGCAGTGTGTAGTTTGCTGTAGATTGATGTATTAGCTGTGAAAATGCCACTCTTTCCGGTAATATAACTCTGGGAGAGGAAAGGGAGGTTGGCGCATATCAAAGTGAGGAGGTGTTGAAAGCAAAGGCCGCAGCCTGATATGACGGATCGCGCTCCAAACAACAAACAATGTAACAGGGAAGTCGGCCTCACATCGCATCACGACATTAACATCACAACATGAACACGGCGCCGATTCCTCACACCTTTTCTTTTTCCTTCCACCAACAGAGAAGCAGGTTTTCTGCTTCGGCTCGTTTTAAATCTGGGTCATATTGAGGTCCGCTCTTTGTTTTGCGCCACTTTCTGTTGCATTTTAAAAATAAATTATTTTATTAGTTTTTAAACATTTAATCTACCCAGTTGCGTTTATTTAGGGGAAACTAATCTGCCTTTGTTTGCGTAAAATCTATGTTTTGGCTCTCACGCGCACAAAAAGCCTCTCGCTTCGCTTTTCTCCGAGATCTCACCTGTAGAGGATGACTGTGAGGTTTTACTCATCCACTGGTACGAACTGCGTCTTTCCCTCTCGGGAGAAAGCTGTGTAACAGTAACGTTGTCCGGCGGCGGCTGCAGCACCGCCGACCCGGGAGGATGCATGTGACCGTACTCAGGTGAGCAGTACGGAACCGGTCCGGGGGATGAGTTGTTCATGGGGGGCGGAAGAGTGTTTGGTGGTCCCAGACTATATGCACCCCAGTCCTCTCTTGGAGCGCCGTATGAAGGCCCCCAACTGGCCCCGGACTGTGTGTGCGTGTCCATGTTTGGCACATGATGGTATCCAGTAAAGTCTGGGTACTGTGGCGTCGAAACGAAGTTCTGTGGAGGCAGGTTAATGCTTGATCTTCTCACTGGTCCTTGGTGATACATCCCGGTTTCTTTATCCAGTAAATATCCAACATACATGTTTTGTAGAAAAGTTTCGAAAGGTTGTTTCAGCAGCGGAGGGTTAATGCGGCCAGTCTAAGGCGACATTTTGACCCTGCAACTGTTAAAAACGCTCCCGGTGCAGTTTATAGTCCAAACGGGTTCCCAGAGTGAAACACGGCGCAGTTCCAGTTTGTCTCCAGCCTCACATGGTGTGTCTCAGTTGACAAGAAGCTAAAGGTCTACTGAGGCCTGCCTGACGTCAGCCAACTCCTCCAGTCTTGTGGATTTGCATCCAAAAGAGAGAGTGACCAGTGCTGGCGGCCCAGCTGTCCCCTGCGCCCGTCCTGAAGCGCGTCATCACCTGACAGCGGGCCTATCCCGAGCACGAGCTGTCCGCCCCATGAATAAATTATCACCACGACCTATCAGCTGCACTAACCAGCAATAAACCAGGGCTACACCTTTCGACGGGAGGCCTGTGCGTAATTACGCACGGACTCGTTCACAAAGAACTGGCTTTGAGAAAGAATTCACTTTCTAGAGACGAACACTTTATAATCTAACTTACTCAAAACGAATAAATCTGTTTTAAATTTATAATTTCATCCATCTAATTTACATTTAGATGTTTGGGATTCCTCTGTGTGCGAAACGCGTGGGAAAATTCATCGGTTTGCGACCACGCTTCACACGTAAACCCCGACTTATTTGTTAAGATATTCACTTGCAAACGAGGTGCAAAGTATGGGAGCCCTTCTTTTTATTTTTTCTTGAAGCAAGCCGGAGCTTTCGTATTCCGTTCACACCTCAAGGTCGCACTTCACAGCTAATTCCGGTTACAAGGAAACTCCTGCAACCCCCTCTGAGAGACAAACAGCGGCCTGTGACACATCTCCCCTCTGGAACGGCAATAAATTCGTTTTTTCTGTAACTTTACGCAAAGCTGAGGTGCAGCGCTGCTTTATTTTTGCGCGTCTCGCAGAATAAATTGAACATACAGTGAATAAATCATGATAAAAGCACTAGTTTCTGAGCTCTGTTTTGAAACTCTCTGATTTTATTCCTGGTTTATTGGCCACAAACTATTTATGAGACAGTTAAATCGGGTTTACTATAATCTACTACACCCTGAGGTGACTGTACGTGTAGAAACCACCTAAATATTTGAAACAGATGCTTTATTTATTTATTTTTGACACTTCTGCAGAGTTTGGTGTGTGCGTGGGAGACAGAGGATATATTTTATATACATAAAAACATGCCCAAAGCATCACTTCATGCACAATTAATTGAGGTAAATTAATATCAGCTCTCAAATGTTCACACGTTTTTTTTATTTATTCTGCTGTATTTGGGTCAGATGATTCCAAAGATTAAAAAAAAAAGGGCTTCATAAGGTTTAAGTTCAATTAAAATGTGTTTTTAAAACTTTCTTATAATTAACCTCTGGGAATTATACTATTTGTTTCCATTAATGCAGTATACGTCAAATCAGAATTTTGTGGTGAATTTGCCCTGAGGTCACTTGGCTCTGACCTGAACTTTTAACAGGATGGAAACTCAAACCCACTGATGCCCTCTTGTGAAAGTTACCATAACAGCATGCAGTGAATTCTAAAGGACTTTCTGTTATAACAAGTTCCTGAAGAGGTCAGCCTCCACTAACACACCAGGATTAGGTTCGAGGGTCAGCTGCAGCTCAGGGAGGAAGAAAAAGTCACCGATCTGATAAATGATGTTTGAGAACTGTCATCAGTTTTATTCATCTGATGTTTTTTGGAAGTTTTTAACGAGAAGAATGCCATCAGGAGACCTTCTAACACCAAATATTATTTTATGAGCAGTATATAATAGTTTAAAGTTGTTTTCTATGTGTTTTTATGTCTCTCACTGCACAATTTATTTTCATGTTAACATTTTCACTTTCTCTACCCTTCCTCTCTGAACTCTCTGCAGGTCATCCAAAAAGCTGCTTAGCTTTTTGACCATCTTCACACCTCAGCTCTCTCTGCTCTGGCTTTTTGCTCAGATTAAGTTTCTGATCTGGACTTTTAGGGTTCAGGATGCTTCTTCATATGATCTACAGCCAAATGTCCCCTCCAGGACCCTGTGGTCAGCTGATCTGTCCTATAGGTCAAGGCTTACTGAGTGTGAAGCAGCATGTTTGTGTCCGAAGAACATTTATTAATGTTGCCAAATGTTTGAAAACTACTGGCTTTCTATTCTATTCTATTCTATTCTATTCTATTCTATTCTATTCTATTCTATTCTATTCTATTCTATTCTATTCTATTCTATTATTTTTTGTTCCTTTAATGGACACAGTCTGGATAGAGCTACTTCAGTGCGACTGATCTTCTTTGGAAAGACTAATTTCTCACCTGTTGTGGCCTGCTCCTATTTAAAAAACATCTATGATACCATTGTTTTACAAACTTTTTCATTGTCATATAAAGTTATTTACTTAGATTGACCCTGTTACTTACAGAAGAAATCAATGAGTCTGTAACATTTTGGGTCCGACTTGTACTTTCCTGCCAGATAATTGTTTAATGAATTGACATTAAAGGTTTATAATAGAGTGAAAACGTTTTCACGTCAGCGGCCGTATATTTTTTATGTTTGGAATTGTTTTAATATGACAGAAACCCACACTGTAAACTATCCCACTGCGGTTGTTTCTCCAAACAGAGGCTGTTCAGAAAGCTCCCAGATGAGATATTTGTTGGTTGATGTTTTCACTGAAACACATTTCAAATAATCTGATCTGTCCCTTAAAAATATGTGAAGAGGAGGAATTTGTTGTTGGTGGTGTTTTTGCAAATCAAACAAAATAAATACTTTCTTTAATCTCTGCAGTCTTTTTTTTTTTGTGCTCAAATTAGATACACTAGATGGCGCTGTTGAGCTATTTGTGAGCTATTTTATCCGCCTGTCCTGAATAGAGACCTGATGTCCTGAAAGGCTGATTGTGCTCACACTCTGATGTCTGATCTGATAGTTTATTAAACTTTATCTGATCTTTGATTCA
Source organism: Callopanchax toddi (assembly GCA_006937965.1). Classification (NCBI taxonomy): domain Eukaryota; kingdom Metazoa; phylum Chordata; class Actinopteri; order Cyprinodontiformes; family Nothobranchiidae; genus Callopanchax; species Callopanchax toddi. The sequence continues at coordinate 2,860,302 of SSNR01000019.1, read as the reverse complement.
CTGTTAAAACCTCCTGAAGCAGACTCACCTGGAGCACAGACATCTAATGGTCAGTGATTCACTCTTGTTACATTATTATTATTTAAAAATATGCTGTTTTAAAATATATATATATTGTGTTTTATGGTCATTATGTATATTTTAAGTGGAGCTTTTTATCAAGATGTGGACTAGGATGCAGAGTTTAGGACTTTTGTGTTTGATCTCCATCCAAAAGCCAATGATTGGATAAGATTACACGGCCGAGTAGAAAAGCCATTAAGTTCTGTGATTCTGGTGAGTTTGGAGGATGTTTTGAAGCGTCAAGCTGGTTCTTGTGTGCCACAACAACAACAGCCTGTTACTGACTCATTTCCAAGAGCCATTAACTCACAGACAATATGTGCTTCTGGTTTGTTTTTCATAAAGGAAACACATCTGCCCTATCAGGACTTTTCAAAAATAAAATGACAGGTGTACATAAAATGAACCTTTGCAGTGATTTAGATAAAAAGGATCCAAATAATTCACAGATTTTACTATTTTTTTAACAGGTCAATCAGGAAAATCTGCTGCTATTTTTAGCTAGTTGACACACATACAGGCACCAGTGAGTTTGTCATCTGTAAGTAAGAACACCTGAGCAGCAGGATATCACAATTATGACAAATGTGGATGTTGAAAATGTTTCCTGTTTATGGGCTGTAACTGTAAAACAAATGCACACAGATATGTTTTCTTTGTTCAAACACAAATTTTTCAATTATTTTACATACTTCATAATATCCACCAGACTCAAACTGTCAAATATGAGAAGAAGAAAAAAAGACCAAACAGTAAAAGTGGAGCTTAAAATAACAAAAGTTTTTGTTTTTTAGATTTTCTCAGCCAAATTTTTATTTAGCTGGGTTTTTTTTTTTAGCATATCAGAACATAAATGTGATTTTCCAATAATAATAATAATCAATATTTCAAGAGGATTTAGCTTCCTGAGCTTAATATTCTGACAAAGACAGCGTCTTCAACAGGATCTTCTTGGTAAAATAATAGACTTTTATACATCATCACTTCTTCCCACTGATTATGTTAAGTGAGCATAGAGCTCCACAGTGACATCTGGTGGGGCCGGCCCCACTGGCCCCAAACGCAGAGACACCACATAAACAGAGATATAAACAAGATGATTAAATCTTCTAAAAGGAACCAACAATTGGCTATAAAAACACTAAAAACAGACTCATAGCAGAGTAAAAGAAAACAATTGCCTAAAAATATCTTTATGTGTGGATTGTTGTACCAGAATAACATAAATAAACTGCAGAGTGTTGCTGATTAAATAAAGGAGGTGCAGCTGTGTGGCTCATTCATGGAATATCAAAGCAACTTTTTTTTTCATAGAATCAATATCATGGTGGTTTGGGCTGTTTGTCGACATAGTTGACTATAAAACAACAAATTATCTGCAGATGTTTCCAATAAGAAGCGTTGAGTCACAAACCCTCACACAGATTTGTTCTGTTTTTGTTTTATGTCACACTTTAAAGTTTTAGATCAGCATTAACCTGAGTAAATATAAAAAAACAATTTAAAAATGATGATTTCATTTATTAAGGGAACAATATCAAAACCAGCCCGGATCTATGAGAAATAGTAATTACACCCCTGTTGTTATATCTTGATTTAATTGTGATTTAACCACATTATTTAGAAAGCTGAGTTCAGTTTCACAATCCAGACCAGGGCTGATTACAGCCAGACCTGTAAAATAAAGAAAAAGAACCTGTCTGACAACATGATGTAGGCTAAAAGATCTCAAAAAGCAACGCATCATGCCCTGTTCTAAAGAAATTTGAGAAAATTCAAGAAAACATTAACCTGAACAACATCTGCAGGTCTCAAAAATGGCCTCCATGAGAAAGTTCGAAGGCCAAAACCTCTCCTGACCATCTCTTTCTTTCTACGGTTCAGTGAAAGCTCAGAGGTGCCACAAATATCTGAACTTTAATTCAGAGGCTGAAGTGAAAACCAGTTCAGCCTTTGTTTACGTCCCCGGCAGGAGGTGAGAGGCGTACAGAGTGTCCCAGCTGGGCCTGGGAAAAAAAAAACAGTGACATAACTAACATGAACATGACTGGGTTGTTTTTGTTGTTTAGATGCATGTCTGCAGAATAAATCCCGTCTCCCTGTGCAGATCTGGAGCTTCTGTCGGCCACCCGGCTGCTGCGTGTCTGGTTGAACTTGAGCCGAGTGAAAACGTGGAGCACCAGACCTTTATGTTTGCAGCCTTAAGCAGTTTGTAAATGTGTGGCGGCTGGCGCGCTGTGCCTCTTTCATCCATGTTACATCCAACTGCGCTGCAATTATGTGGCTGAAGCTGCCATAAATCTGTCAAGAATGAAGTCCCAACTGGTTTTATTGTTGGGTTTACTGATGTGTCACAGCAGAGAAGTAGATTTGATCGATTCAAATGCTTTTCTGTTGGATTGATGAACTTTTGCTCCCACGTTTATACTTAAAGATGAAAGAATGAGACCAGACAGACGTTTATTAATGCATTTCTGAAGGATTTCTGTGAAGTTTTGTACAAACGTTCACGCTTGAGTGAATCTGATGGATGGTCCCACTGATGTGTGCTGATGTTCGTGGTCTACAGAGGGTGAATCACTCTGATTCGGGCGACGCCTGATGGCTTTGTGGGCCATCATGAGGTCACAACTCCATTTATTAGTGTCAAAGAAAAGAACAGAGCAAAATTCTTGAGTCAGAACTGTCTCTGATTTTGTTTTCATTTTTTATACTGGTACAATTGTTTATTATTAGCAAATAAACCACCTCTAGAGCTGTAATATTTTATCCTCTTACATGTGTTGTTGTTCACCCGCTCCACGCACTGGATGAAGGAGTCAGGAAAAGGAATGGATGGATGTGCTGGTTTTTTTTGAGCCTTTGAAATATCCTGTTGCTCTTTGTTACGCCTGGATTACACCAGACTGGGAGTAACAAATTAGACGTGTAGTTTAATATTTTTTGTGTTGACAGATATTTATTTATTCTTTTTATTATTTTATGTTTGAAAACCCTCACTGAGGAATGGGTTTGCTAATTATCCTTTGGTTAGAAAAGCTACAGTATCACACTATTACTGTCATTTGTTCTAATAAAAACAAGTGAGAGTCAAAATGGTAATCTCCAAAAATCTATCACGAAATGTTTGTTTTTAAGTAGACTTTTTTAGAAGACAGCAACTCAAAACAAAATAAATCTTAAGGTCATTGAGACATAGAGGTTGGAGTTACCTACAACAAAAACAGCACGTCTCTGTAAAAGGATGAGAAAAACTCCGTTTATTTTTTAATGTTTATCAAGGTTTAACTTGAGTTTAGGATTCCACAAGGTAATGCCTCATAAACTTTAAGAGTTTTGTTTTGTAGGGGATTTTATGTAAACAAACCTTCAGCACCTAGATGAGCACAGGCGTACCCCAGGGGTGTGTGTCCAGCCCACAGCTGTTCACTCACTTATGGTCACTCATGACTCAAGTCCAAAGACAACTTCATCATAAAGGTTGCTGATGGGCCGTACAGCGAGGGAGTGGCGCACTGGTGACCTGGAATAATAATTAAGACAGAAGGTTATTGATCTGTGGTAGAGACCTGCTGGTCACCAACCAGCATCTCTGATCACCTGGACCACCAAGACCAGCACCAACATACTGCAACATCCTCAAGCAACAAAGGGCTTCTTGTCTCTTAAATGTTTTCTTAATCTATGAAGCTTCTTCCTCAAGAATATTCACGCGCGATGTTTATTTGCACACTGCTGATGTTTGTTTTTTCCTTTTCCTGATCAAGCTACAGCTTCTTTATTTAGCTTGATGTGTTGTTGACTTGGTTTTATTACTTGGTTGTTAAAAGTGGACTAAGGTTTGGCGTTTTAATGGGAACAAATCCAGCTCATTGTTCTGCTTTTAGGTGAGAGGCGTGAGCGTGGCATGCCCACCATTCACCTTCATGTGCAGGGGTCTGGGAATTTCATTGTGTGGGCATATCTGCATTGATGGGGGGGGGGGGGGGGATTTTATTCTTTCTTTCTTCCTCTTTTTGTTTCTTTGCATGTTTGTAGCCCTCTGTATGATAGGATTTCAAGCTGTCACACAGATGTTTTTATGGTCATAACTTCAGATGTGCCCTGAGCTCATTAGCGCCTCTTTTTCTGTGATTAATGGAGTGTTTTTGCAGCTCTGTTTGCTTTGACAGGAGGCTGTGGAAGTGGTTAGAGGAAGGTCGGAGGGGGGCTAAGAGGATTACGAGTGCAATTGTTAAATGAGAAAAACAAAAAAAAAACCCAGCATGTCTGTGTGTGTGTGTCTGTGTGTGTGATACAAACAGGATGCTAATTAAAACCAGTGTCACACCCAAAGACGACACGTAATTCAGGTGAGATACAAATTAATGATCTTTTTTTTCAAGGTTCTTGTTCATTTTCATGGGGTTATGTCATTGCATTGGGAAAAAGACCACATCACAAAGCAACACTTCTCCTCTTCCATTTTTTTAGTTTTTAGTATTACTCAGTGGGTCAAAGCTCCAGTTAAGCCCCTTGAACTCCAGCCAAATAACATCAGAGTTCCTCCCGTTTCTCCTCCATCTTCACCTCTTCTGATTGGCCTGGTCAGAATAAACAAAACCTCTAATAAAACATTTTTATCTGTCTTTGTGTGAACATTTCCTCTTTTATTTGAGGAGGAAAAATTGTCCCATTCAGCCAAAAAAAAAAAAAGCTGAAAAAAATCTGTGAAAATAAGCAAACTATCTATTGATTCTACAACTACAGTTGGAAATTACTGCAAATTAAATTTTTAGACAATACTCGTTTCAGCATTATCAGCAAAAGCATCAGTTTTGACGATGAAACTTTATTTAAACACATTTTAAAAACAATGATTGAAATACAGTATAAGCAATGCAAGCATGATGCAAACGATAAATCAGGCATGTTTGCTGCCATATACCACATTATCATGTGCAATAAATAATAACCAGAAAACAGGATGATTTTTATTTTCTTCTGTTTTTGAATTTTCTGACTGGGAGCCTCATTTTCCAGCTCAGCTGTTGAGAAAAAAGTTCATTCTTTATGTCAGCATGTCTGATACTCTTCCAGTCCTTGTGTAAATCACAAGACTCAGGCAACAAGTAAAAAATAAAATAAAAAACACTTTTAGAAAACTAAAAGTTCAGCTTCCTCAGAACTGTTAACAGCCTCTGGATTTTGATCAGGTTTCTTGGGATGTTTTTGTATTTTGTGTTTGTCTAACGGTTCGTTCAGTCTCGCTTTCTGCTCCCCTCTCACACCTGGTTTTAATTTACTAATCATCACACCTGCAATGTGTTAGCACTTATCTTACCTCAATGTTTTCAGTGAATAATGAAATCTTTATTCATCCCTCATCATCAGGGGGATTTACGTTGTTCCAACAAATTGTTCTGAATGTGCATGTTTGAACAATTGCACATGAAAAGATATTGCACATCATCTTAAAAGACCCGTTGTTTATCCAGATCAGCAGCGCTGAATCTAAACAGCTTATTTATGTTTCTGCTGACTCCGGATCAGAGAAGGTTTCTTAAACCTGCAAGTTTAGGAAAAAACACCGTGAGAAGGAGCAGATTCACAAGACCCCAAGAAACATGACAGTCACCTCTCCCCTCCAACGTCTTTCCGTTATTTGTTTGTGTCTTAAACTCCTGAAATAGTCCACGCAGGAAGTTGTTGACAAGCATTCAAGTTTAATGTTGGGCGCTCACCTTTACAGTAAACGGAGTAAAGGCCAAACAGAGATGGCTCAGCTCTGTTGTGTTTGTGGACCCCTCAGACACACCCAGAGCCGGTAACCAGGGGCCCCCATAGGAAGGCCCGTGTGTGGCGCCCTCCGGTCGTGATCAGGATGATTAAGAGTTCCTTCCTCTCCTCTCCTCTCCTGCCTGGAGGGGCATTGTCCCTCAGAACAGACAGGCTGCCGGCACCTTGTCTCGACCAGGAAGTGAGTGTTTCATAGTCTGAGGGGCAGGAGCTGATGGTACATTCCAATCTAAACAAACACCAGTGGAAATCATCCTGATGCATCTGATTCACTCAATCAGGAATAGCACACACACACACACACACGCACATGCACACACACACATGAAAGCCCATAGAGCATCTATATAAATTCTACCAGTTTCCACGTTGTTCTGCTTTAGGTTTTGATGTTGATGAAATTACAAGAAAGATTAAGAACTTTTATTTTTTTAGGCACAAAAACTATATGGAACTAAAGATGAAATATAATTTTAACTGTTATTTTGAGGTGTCAAAAGGAAGCTTTGACTTTGTTTGATGCTTACTGTGTTTTTGACCTGAGCTGACAACAAAACAAAGATCTTATTTTTACAGCATGTTTTCAGAACAAGACATGGATCAACACACGTTAACTTTATTAATTTAAGAAGTAAATCTAAAGAAAACGGCTGACTAAAGGTTGCAGTTCACAACAATTCCCTATACTTTGACTGTTGCCACTCATTGTTTCCTGATTTCCTAAAAAAAAAAAAAAACCCCCACACACACAACATTAACACACACAAAAAAACACAAAGAAAAAAGGAAAGTGTGAATATATACATTTAGATTTATTTCCCATAATACTTAGCTTTTGTGCATGGATTTTGTTTTAGGTAAAATTGAATCAATTTTAAATATTTTATTCTAAAGAAAAGTAATAGTTAAAAAAATACACATACTGAATAAAAATGATCAAAAAGAATGATACTTTCTGGTCATCTTCCAGAATCCAGTGTAACACAGAAATATAATGTATAAGTGACTGGACTAAAGATCCTTCTCAGCTTTGTTTTATGACTCACTAGAAGTCAGCAGTTCTCTAAAACACTGCCTTTTGCTTACATTTCTTTTATTTCCAGTTTTTTTTTTGCAATGCTGTACATTCAATGTACAGAATTCAAATGCAGCATACCAATTTGTTTTATGTTTAAGTCTACTTTTAGCCTCCACCAACTTGATTGGCTGACAAAAGATTGTTTTAAAATGTATTTTAATCAGAAATGTACAGGTGGATATGTAGTATTTAAAATAAAATGGAGCCAAGACTTCAAATAATGTATAAATATATAGATCTTTATTTATTTACGTCATATGCTCAGTTAACAGTGTTAGGAAGCATCTTAAAAACTAACTTCTTACACTTAATGAAGGGTTTTTTATACTTTAGTCAAAAAATACAACAAGAATCAAAAATGTCTTTGTACTTGGAATGAAAATGTTACTGTGAAAGCAGAGGCTAAAAACTCTCAACTAAGCACCTAAAGCTTGGATTTACCAGAGTTAAAGGTAATAGTAAAAATATAATACAACAAATACTGCAAATGTTAACGTCCTACTATTTATATATAGATAAGAGTTAAATAAGAGCAAAAATAAAATCTGGAATCTTTGCAAAATGTTACAACACTGTTTCAAACAAAATGTCAGAAATACAAAAATTATACTTGATATAAAGTATCAGTGCATATTCATTTCCCATAGAACAAAACATTTGGACAAAAACACTTTTTTCACTTCAGTTTATTTACTTAAAAAAAAAAGTTCTTTCTTAGTGGTTGATAACCAGAAACTAGCTGCATCCCTGCAGGGTGTGTTGCTAAAAACAGGCATGAAAACAGGCGTGACTGAAGGTTTTGCATCCAAATAAAACACTCAAAAATGTGGATGTAAAGACGTTCCAGGATTTAAATGTGTAAATGTAGCAGACTGGTGCCGACTTCCTGTCTCTACTGAGGCAGATTCCCACGTTAGACTACAGCAGCATAAACAGCAGAACAGTTTGAAATAAAACACCGGTGTTTTACACGACGACATCAGGAAGACTGAGCTGAGAAATCCTTTGGTTAGCTTTCAGATAATGAATAGGTAACAGTGTTACAACAAATATAAATACTGTAGTGCTTTTTGAATAGACTATGAAGCTTCGCTCTAGTTGTGTGTGTTCTAACTGCATCTAAAATAATCAACTAAAATATGACCTTCTTCAGGTTTGACCAAACAAAACAAAAATCCTGTTTTTTGGACCCCAGATTGCTTTTATGGTCAAGCTGCTAAATCTGAACCCTGTTTCCTCCATTAACATGTGATTTAAAAACCCCAGAGAGATTAAAAACAATCCTTCTTCCTCCCTCTGAGTCAACCTGAGTTTACTGAGTTAATTTTTTTAAATTAAATCACTGGTCGCAAATAACTGACTTTTTAATCTTTTTTTGTTCTGAGTACAATTTTCCCATAAAATGACTCAATTAAATTAAAAAAGCTTCACAAAAAAGGTAAAGGTTGATGTATTCCTTCCCTATAGTTGAAACGTTTCCTCCTATTTATCGCTGGTTGTTTGGATCTGTGCTGAACGTTGTTTCACAGTAGATCAAAGAAATACCTGAGCCTGTTTTCAGCTGTTTGACGTGTCACAGTGACGGTGGAACGGACCAGCAGCATCAGTGAAAGCTGGAAGGGAATCGACGGTCCACAGGCTTCCTTCTGCAGCACAGTAGACTCTCTGGTAGATGCAGTGGATTTGAGTCTGATTTTTACTACTTAAAGAGGACATTTCAGGGTTTCCTCTCAAACAAGGCTGCAGAATCTTCTAGAGGAGGAAGAAGCTGAGGCCTTGAGGTCATCGCGCTCAGTTTTTGCAGGATGAGAGGTTTTTACACAGGAGGGGTGGAGTAACGCACCACGTAGTTGTAGTCTGGAGGTGGGCTGTGACACTCCAGGCTGTCGTCCAGAGCAGAGTCGTCCAGACTGAAGTCTAAAGGAGGAACGGTGGGAGGGAACCTCTCCTTCTCTGCGTCCGTCAGCACCGACTCTTTACTCTTACTCACTGCCTTCATCCTGAGAACACACAAAGAACACGACTGCTCAAAATACACACAAGTCAAGAGGCGATCTGAAACCAATCATATTTAGGTGAAAATAACTTAAAACTGATTTCACATCAAATAAATGTAATCCTCACAATAAATACATCAGTTTTAAAGGTTGTTCTTTGTGAAGCCATAAAACCACATAAACTGTCCCTTTTTTGGATGCAATCCATCATCCTGAGCTTTTCTGCTTCATTAGATTCCCAGAATATGAGTAAGTGAGTCTTATTGTCCTGGACGTTGCCATGGGTTTCCACAGCTTCCCTCTGGAGACTAAAGGGTCAGTTCCCAGCAGGAAGATGACACGCCGCTGTACTGGAATTTTGGTCCGAATTAATAAACTACCTGGTAAACGAGGCATTAAAATCACTAGGGTACAGTGCCAAGGAAAAGGTGGAGCTACGCTTGAAAGAAAAGAATGAAAAAACAAAAAACAGCCAGGGCTTATTGTGTGTCTTTTTGCGTGAAAAAAGTCTGAGATTTAGAGTTTTTGTAGATAAAACCCATGACTGTTGAAGCATCTTGAGATAAAAATGAGGTTAGAGGAGTTCTGAGGCTGGAGGAGCATCAGGTGGACTGCTATTCAGAACAGCTACAGCGGGGGAGGTCCTTGTAAACCCTCTAACGTTTTAAAAAGTGGCAGTGATGGAGTGGCTGCCCTGCGAGAAAGTGCTTCTTTTGAAGCATAGATCATTCTCTGGATGCTTGGGCGGATTCTTTGTGAGGATCCGAGGCCTTGATGGGACAAGCGGGCCCGTAACGAGCCCTCGATGTTTAGTCCTGAGATCTAAAGGACCCAGTGAGTGTGTGGCTGTAGGTTTGTTGAGCTGTAAATTAACTGCAGCGCTTCAGAGGGTTTTATTGGCTGAGCAAAGCATGTCTCATGTGTTATTCCCCCAACAGTTGTTTACATGTTCAGTCTTAGTAATTTATAAGGCTTTTTGTTGTTTTCACAAGTTTAGACTCTTTTCAGCTTAACTGAGATTTTGAAGTCATTTCTTTTCTGCTCTTTTTTCAAGTCCTTTGAGCTCCAAATGATTTGCTGGTGCGTGGAAAAAAAATTAGCATCCACGCAGCTGAAGGGGAATAATGATGAGGATTTAACGTGTAATCATGAATTTGAGAGTTTTGACCATTTAAATTAACCCTACCGCTGAGCTGCTATAACTTTACATATTAATGTTCAGACAGAAACTCTCATACCAGAAAGATTTACTGAAATCTGCCTCAGATTTGACTTTTTTTCCTAGAAAAACCTCTAAATTGAGAACATACTGTCTCACATTTTTCCCCCTGCCCAACAGCTTTATGTGTTTTCAGAATCCACATCTTAAAGTCATAAAGAATCCACAGGATTTCTGAGTCTTTCTACGTCACTCATGTGAGTGGGGTTTTTTTTTTGTTTTGTTTTTGCTGCTTCAGGCTGGGAGGTTTCTCATTCAGGATGCTCCTCTGTGCACACAAAAACTTTTAGTGTTCTCTCTTAAAAAACGAGCCAAACTTTTCTCCGCTTTTGTTTGCAGCTTTTAAGTTTGTCACCATCAAGCTTCTCCTCCTCCCACAATCCCTTTGTGCCTCACGCTCAGACAAAAGATGAAAACTAGCTTCTGACTTCTTTTTAAGGTAGAAGAAACTTTGTGTGCGAGACTCTTATAGCGTCTACATTCCAGCACAGGGGGTTGGTTTCCAGGCAGGTACTTTGCATTCTCTTCTCTGGAGTGTGTGTGTTGGTTTGCTGCTGTGTGGTGCAGACGACGTACGCTAGAGCGATGATGCTCAGGGGTCGCCCTGCCAACGATTCAAATCGCATCAGAGTCTTCATGCTGTCGGAGGAAAGGCCCATCCCGCTGTCCGACTGACCCTGAGGACCAGCACACGAAAAGGTGAAGAATCAAATCATATTTGCTTCATTTTTTAAGGCAAACTATTTTTTGGGAAGACATTTATAAAGATGGAGGATCTCTTTTGAGACTCCCAACAGTTAAAAACCTTAAGCAAAGATTCTCAGCTACTCTGAGCATATAGCTCTTCTGTTAGATACTAGAGGACAGAAGTGCTTTTCAGCATTAGTCAGAACGTCTCACCTCGTTGTTTTCACTTGTCCCGTCCTCCATGGTGACCTCATCAAAAGTTTTCACGCTAGCAGGACGGACCTTGATGTTCCTAAAAGATAAACAAACCTCTGAGACCCTACAGCGTTTAAAGACTCCTGTGATTTTATCAGAGTCGACCTTCAATCACTTAAATCAACAGCGTGCAGCATCTATGACATTAACACACTGTTTGCGTTACGTTTCAACACTCAGACTTTCAAACAGAAGCTCGGTTTAACATCAGGGTTCTGATGTCACTTGAGCTTTTCAGCACCTCCTCAATAAACACTCTGAGGACCTGTGAAAACCCAAGAGCTCCACAAATATTATTTTAAGCGGCTGAAATCTCTGTGTTTTTAAGGGGAAATTCCTGATAAGAGCCACGTTACTAAAAGCTCTGGAGCTGCAGCGTGTGTTCTTATCGAGTGCCAGTCGGGTTCTCATTGTCCTCGGCTCTGACCTAAACGCGCTCCTGTTGCATTAAATCAGAGCGCAACAGGAACATTAACTGTTCTGTAATTGTTAGCCTGTTACAGTGTGAGGATAGGTTTACGTGTGTGTGTGTGTGTGTGTGTGCAGGACAATGTGATTTATTTCTTTAACAGGTTCACAGAGGAGCGGCGGCAGATCCGAGCCAACAAAACGAGTGGTCAGCAGCTCTGTGCTGAGCTACGTCTGCAGGAATTTGGTCAGAAAACAAAACATGAGACAAATGTAAATTCTGAGCTGAAGTTGGTTTTGGATTTAAAAGTTAAGGCAGCTAATGTTGTTAGGGTTGATCCCGAGGGAGGAATAAATGGTGATTGAAGAAAAAGTCTGCAGAACCTAAAGGCTTAAAGGCTGCTGGTCCTTTGATATCGATCAGAGAAGATGCAAAGATTTGGTGCAGCTGCATGAAGCCTTTTAAGTAAAGATCCATCTCTCACCAGTTGCCTCCCGAGTCGCGTTGGGAAACGGGTCGTGAGCGTGTCTCCCTCGTCTCCACCGCTGCAGTCTGATCTCCCACTTTCGCCAGCAAGGCCGTGTTGATGGGTATGTAGTGTTTGCCCTCCTAAATCAACAAAAGAGTCAGATTTATGGCTGATGTTATGGACTCTAATGCAAACAAACGCATCCAAATGTGGCAAGCAGCCAAAGAAACTATGACCGCTTAATAAATCCAGATCATGAAGTTAGATCCTGCAGCGGAACAGTTCACCACCAGACTTCCTGCACTGGAATTTCTTTTTGATTAGATCACTTTAACAGACTCATTTGTGACGATTTATTACAGGAACATGATGCATGCGCTTGTCTTTATCTCTTGTTAACATATAGCTGCATTGATTTACAGGTATTTTCCTCTCATTTGAAAAGGAGAAAACCCTTAGATATTTGCCTCTCTGTCATTTTTATTGCTCTGTTTTACAAGTGAACTGATAAATCTTCTTATTCCATATTTATTGTTGTTTTATTGCAGGTTAGTGACACACAGCAGCATTCATGTCAGACACATTTGCATAATAATGACACATGTTCAGCATGTGTTTTGAAGTAAGCGTGGTCCCTTTATGGGACGTATGGCGTCACTTCAAACCCTGTTTCCTCTTTTCTGAGCCCCATCCTGCACTGAGACTCAGCGTTTGTGACTAATTCTTTTTAAAAAATGGTGACTGAGAGAGGAAACCAAGTTTTGTGTTTGCTTTAGAAGGATTTCGTGCTTCATACCTGCTGAACGCTGGCCTGAAGGAGGTCTCCCAGCCTCTCCACCAGCTCAGTGAACGTCGGCCTCTGCTGAGGATCGCCCTGCCAGCAGTCCAGCATGGTCTGATATCTGAGTAAAGAAAAAGAGTTATTGTGAACACAGTCAGGAAGAGAAGAACAACCTAAGGATTGGTGGTCCTTTCATCCTCCTGCTTCAGCTGCCGTCCAGATCAGTTAAACATGTTCACTTTTCTGATCTTGAGCTCCTTCGATTCTCTTCTACTCCTGAAAATCCCCCTCAGCTCAGTCAGCTTTCTGACAAGCTGTCAGCGTCTCTACTCATGTGGGATGATTCAGAAACTTTCAGCGAGCGTATCGACCACTTTTATAAATTAGAAACAGAGCTCTACTGCTGCTCTTTACAATCACAGCACGCCGCTGATTGCAATCCATCCATAACAGTTGTTAAAACAGCCCGTTTGATTCCCTTTGCGTCATCAGAGCCAGGTTTGGAGATACCACCTCTACATCTGTTAGTGTCAGACCCGCTTTATGGAGGCCGAGCAGCTGCAGCTCCCACCTTAATGGACACAGAGCGTCCAGGTGGCTTCCCTTCCAACAGCTCGTACACATATCACTGAACAGGAAGTATACACATTGTATGACTGCACAATTTAAACCACACTTCCTGTCTGCTCTTTATTAAGAATAAATAGCATAGCTCCACATGTTAAGGGTCACATTCAGCAGAACTGTTTACAGTATTCTGGTGGGGTAAAAGTGGCAGGATGGGAAATGAGCATCCTTTTATTGTACTCTGACTCTCTGCAACATGTCCCTTAAATTCCTCCATGATGCATCATAACCAGGGTCCTAGGGTAAAAACAAAGTGACACAGCCTGTAACCTCATGTGGTTTTGATTCTACTCCACGTTCAGGATCGGGGTCATGGTGTCAGAACCCGAGCTTAAGCGCACCTGAGATCAACGGCAGAGGGCATCAAAAAAATTCCCCCACTGGCTTTGAGTGCATAGCCGTGAGTCCCGTTTGACTTTGACAGAGTTTATCTGGGTTTTAAATTAAAGGCAGGCCTCTCCGCCCTAAGAATGTAAAGTATTTGATCTGGCAGGTCCTTAGCAGATAGCCTGAACTGACTCTGACTGAAACCTACAATCTGGGCTGAGTTTTCTGCATCAGTTTCAATCAGCATCTCTTCTGCTTAGCTGGTAAATTTCAGCATTTTTACTCACAGTGTTTTGAAATTCTGCACCTTCTGATGAGACATCATTAAGCATCAGTGCAGCGTTTTGCTTTCAAAATAAATAAAAAGTTGTCAGTCACTTGAAATTAAAATCAGACACACAATCTGCACGTCCTGCTGAGACTCAGAAGGTTGGCTGGGTCTGACTAACAGCAGCAACACCAAAGAAGAGGATTCTGTTCTCCAGCAGCTATTTGCATCCAGCAGGCTCCTCCAGCCTCTGGTCAGAAAACTTCATAACTCAGAGAACGCGTTTTGGGTGCTGGGTTGCATCTGCGTCACTGTCAGCCAGAAACTGCTTCAAAGCAGAGCTGAATTACTAATCAGCTGATGTTTCCTCCTGCAACATTCAGAGCAGGATTACCCATGATTCTTATCAAGCACCTTTGACCTTCTGCTGCAGCTCTAAAGAGGAATATGCACACGGATACTGGAGATTTTAACATGTAAGTGGAGCTAGCTGCTTGCATTAAACAACTTCTCCTGCAACAGGAAGTCAGAAAGGACAGAATATTAGTAAAGTTAGAAGCCATGTAATGCATGCTTTTAAAGTTAATTGTTTTCTGAACTACAATTAAAGAAATGCTCACATTTCAGTTGGGGAGTAATCTGGGGCTCTCATCCTGGTCCCCTCTTTTAGTCTGCAGCAAAACTCTTCATCGATCTGCACGCCAGGATACGGAGAGGCACCTGGTAGAAGTAAGAGCAGGACGGCTGCGTTAAACTGAGTGAAAAACATTGAAAATAAATTTAAAAACCTTGCACTCCCTTCAAAGAACGTTTACGCAACATCACATGATCCCAGCTCATCTGTTAGCACTTGGAGCAACGACTGTCAGCTACCAACTTTAGATCGATATCTGCTAAACTGACTGAGTTACAGCCATTTTTGGTTAGCTGTGGCAGCCATCTTTACTTGGGTTGACTCCAAAAGCTAATCAGCTGTAGATGAACTAGCAGTGAAAACTTTCTGAGTTTGTGTTCAGTGGTTCATGAGATATTTCTCCAGAAGTACAAACACACACAGGCGATACAACACACTTTATAGGACCATACGTAACAGCATGATGTAGATTAAATAATAATTCATAGCGACATAATGTTAACTTTACCGAGTGGAAAAGTAGGAATGTTTTTAAAGGAAATTGAAGAAAAGCTTTAAAATCACATGATAAACCCCCGGTTTGTTGAATAAAGGAGTCCAGATTAGAAGCAGCTGGATGACGTGGTTCACTCTGAGCAGAGCTGCTCTTCTCATTCAGCTCAGACATCAATCTGTCTAATTCATCACTCAGCAGCGACCTGAAGGAGAACCTCCGCTCTGTTTATTTACATTTGACCCACTAATGTGGGGAATAAAGATTTAACGTCGAGCTTCATGAACGCCATGGGAAAGCACGACATGAAAACATATAGTATTAAATATGCAGTTTTACTGTCACTTAATACTACTGAAACTGTTGATTTTGGAACGTTCTGTTTGTTCTGACATTTTTTCCACACATTAGGTATTATTTTTGTTTGTTTTAATTCCCCTGAACAACACAATTAATCATCTCTGAGGCGTTCCAAATCTAACAAAGACAATCTGATATTTGTGCAGGAAAAACATTTCACTTCCAGGAGTTACTGTTCACATGGATCGAATTTCCAGCTGCACATGATGAGAACTTTGGCTTTTTAAAGGTGGAAATTGGTGTGAAAACACACAGAAGGAGCTGAAAGGGAGTTTTAAATAAAAGGAATTTTATATTTTAAACTTTTGTTAGCTGACATGAACTTGGATTATTGTAAAAAATTCTATTAAAAAACTTGACTAAATTGCTGGAGTTTTAAAAAGTTAATCTGAAACAGAACTGATGTGATAAACTCCAGTCGTGCAAAAACACAACTATCAGTGGCAGCAGAAGAGCAACAAATCCAGTGTTTTATTAGGTAAAAACGACTTTCGTTACAGCAGGTTTTAATATTAAGACCAAAAATGTGATAACTCCACTTCTAGATAGAAATTATACTAATATTTTCTTATATTTATATTGTTTTGATGACTTTATAGCAGAAAAAATGCTTTAGAAATAATTTTAAAAAGGGGTGAAAAATTCATGCTTTAAATAGGATT
This sequence comes from Callopanchax toddi, assembly GCA_006937965.1. Lineage (NCBI taxonomy): Eukaryota > Metazoa > Chordata > Actinopteri > Cyprinodontiformes > Nothobranchiidae > Callopanchax > Callopanchax toddi. The sequence continues at coordinate 2,844,195 of SSNR01000019.1, read as the reverse complement.
TTTATAATTAAATAGTCAGAGGCAAGTCTCCAAATTATTTGACAAACTGAACACACGTTAATGAATCATAATGCATCGTGAGGTTACTAGTTCACAGCATATAGCCAAAACATCCAGATTCAGTATCACCTAGATTACAAAGATTACTATTAACTTAGTTAAGTTGACTTATTATAGGAAACCTGCCTGAATCTTCACTTGGACACAACGTAGTGGACAATGTGTTTTCATGCTAGACTCAACGAGTCACAAAAATCTTCTCATCTCTTTTTTAATGTTCTGATAATCTTGTGTTCTTATATATTTTGAATGCAGCATCTTGGCATCAAAACCACACAGATCTAAACTCTCACACTGCAGACCTGACAAGAGAATTAAAAAAAACATCCGTATGATGTCAGTTTGATTTCGGTTGTAAAGAAATACATCATTTATTTGACCCGCTTTTTTAATAAATCAAAAAGTAATCTATAGCAATAAACCTGACTTTGACAAGCTGACCATTTAACACAAGATTTTATAAAATGCGTCAAGCCACAGATGGAAGACGATCCCAAACCAGGACAGGAATACCGCCTTAAAAGCTACAGCGAACACAGCGGGACACGGATCAGGCTGCTGTGAGTTTTTGTTTCCAGCTGAGATGAAACAAATAGTTCGTATAGGAGGTAGATTTAATGTCTTATATCCACCAGAGCTAATGTTTTCTGCACTACTAGCAGAAAACACAGTTTTTGTTAGACTGAATTCCAGGCTCTTTGACCCAAAGGGATAATTAAACAGTGAAAGAATCTGTCAGGCTGCTGAACACTGAAGGCAAATCTATGAGCATACATGAACAAAAGTCCAACTAAAAAATGAGGACATTTTTAATACAAAAATAGGTTTTCAACAAATAAGTGCTATATAAATTTATCACATTTTGTCAGGTAAAGTGATCACAAAGTTTATTATAAGCTCTGAAATTGTGTGTGTGTGTGTGTGAGACAGAACAAATGAGAAACACATTGAAAAGCACTTTATGGACCTTAACTCAGATTAAAAGGTGCTATAAAACAGAGATATGGTTATTGGAATCTCCTGCACCTTGAAAACAAAGTGACTGCCAAAGTTAAGAACACCTGTGTGAACCCCTGAGTGAGTTAGGTGTTTGGTTTTATTAAAGACAGTTGGTTGATTTTAGATTTCTAATGTTTTTTTCTTTAATTTTTCCACATATGTGTGTTTTTAGTGTCTTGTGTGAAACAGATAAGTGATCACCATCAGAGGGGAAAGTATTACATAAAGAGAAAAAAAGGGTTTTAAATGAAGGAAACAAAAAATTCATACAAAATAATAACTGGAGAAAAAGGGGGGAGATGTATTTGTCCTGAAGCCAAACTAAGAGGAAAACCTGTCTGCTGTGCATCAAATTAATCATCATTTAGATTTTTTCCCCCTTTATTTTCCTTAAAATAATATCAACTCAGAAGCACCTGCTTCAGTTCTGGTCCAGGGCTGAAGAAGAAAGAGTTTTTGGAATATTTAACAGAACTGAACTGCTTTAATCAACCAGAACCTGTAGCTGCAGAAAGAGAATAAAATGTTCAAATAAAACGAAAATAAACCTGTGACTCTTACCCAGAGAGAAGATCTCCCACATGAGAACACCGAAGGACCAAACGTCGCTCTGAGTCGTGTAGATCTTGTCAAAAATGGCCTCAGGAGCCATCCACTTGAGAGGCAGCCGGGCCTGAGACCAAGATCAGATCAGTTTTACCGCATGGCGTCTCATTTATCAATACAACACTAATTATAACGTAAAATCTGGATAAAGAAGGTCAGACTTAGACTTCAGTTTCTTTTTATTAACGTAAAAGCTTTTGGGTCTTTTGTGAGGCTGTAAATCAAAAACAGATGCGTAAAAACATCCTAATGGGGGTTTATGAAGCTTACATCTCCTTTGCGCACATAATCCGGGTCTTTGTAAATGTCTCTGGCGAGTCCAAAGTCACAAATCTTCACCACGTTGTTCTCAGACAGCAAGATATTCCGCGCAGCCAAATCCCGATGGATGCACTGATGGGGAAAAAAGCATCATGTTTAATTAGATCTTTACATTTATAACTTCAGTTTTCTGTACGTCATTGTACTCCGACATAGCAAACATGTGGTCAAACGATCGGCAGAAGTACAACAGGAAATATTTCTGTCGCAGGTAATTTACAACAATGGCTTTATGCTCTAATCAGTCTCATCCGGTCTCCTTAAAACTATGAATGACTTAAAGGGATGAATGAGATCAAGGTTGACATCCTTTACAAACCACAGGAGGGGATTATAAAACAAACAGTGGGTCAAATCAGAAGCTCTACAGCCTCTTTTCAGTCCTGCTTTGTTCTAGGTGCGACTCATTATCTTTAACTCCACCAAACAAAATCAAATGTAGGGAATCGTGTCAGGGTTACCTTTCGTGAAGCCAAGAACTCCATGCCTTTTGCGACCTGAAAACTGTAGCAAATTAAATCCTCCAATGTCAGGATGCGCTTGTATAAATCTTCTGATTCTGTGAAACAAAAGCAGATCAAGTTTTACTGAGGTTCATTTTCTCATAAATTCTTCTCATTTACAGCATGTTTTTAAGCAGTGGATGCAGTCGGCTCCTTACGCCTGTCACATAAATCAGACAAAATGAAACACGAGGGATCTCTGTGGGGAAACCGTCCAGGAGGACAACAAGTCAACATCCGTCCCGTCTCCTCCTGCACGCTCTGTCTTAAAAGCATCCGTCACAGATGAGATGTAAAATAAGTGTTTCTATATTTGAGGTTGAACGTTTGATGATGAGCGAAGCTTAACGGATCCCACCTGAATAAACAGCTAATCAGATCTGAAACAACACATCAGAAACAACATGGCTGACATGCTGGGTTAGGACGGGAAACAAGCAGACGCCTCCCCAGACTCAGCGGGGTGACAGTGGCTCCTGCTGCAGTGATTGTTGCTTCTGAACAGGAGGAGGAAACGTCCCATCAGACCTGAAAACAATCTGCAGGGAGCAGGAGGGGCAAACACAGAGGAGGGGGGAAGGCAGAAGGGAAGCTTGGCCTTTACCTTCTTCCTCTTCCTCTGAGTCGCAGTAGCTCTTATATTCGACAAAGCCAGAGCTGGCCGAGCTTCCGGTGCTGGCCACGCTCTCCAGGCGGCGCTTCATCAGCTCGCTCAGCTCACAGCCCGACCCGGCTGACACCACCTTACCATCCGGGTTCTGATGGGGCACATAAACGAGAGGAGCTCCTGTAAAAACAGCCACACCTTTAGCCGAAATGATGATAAATCAGGCTCACCTTGTAGACAAGGAAGTCGTCTCTTTTGCTTCTCAGATAGTTGGACAGATTGCCGTATTTACAGAACTCCACTATCATCATTAAGGGTCCTGTTAAAGCAGAAAAAAACTTTATTTAAACCTGAACCGACACAGAGGATCAGTGATTTACTGTCATTTCTTCTGGATATTTGAAACCAGCTGCAGAGTTAAAGCTCACCTCCAGGTTTTGTGCAGGCTCCCAGCAGGTTGACCACATTCAGGTGATTCCCGATGTGGATCAGGATCTTTAACTCCGACATCAGAGCTTTACACTCATTTGATGTGGCACCGCCTGCATTAACAGGGCACTTCATCACATATCCTCACACACAAATAGAATTAAAATCACTCATCTTTTTTTGTGTGCACTGAAATTTCTACAGTTTGTCTCTTAGAAAGAGTTATTAGACATTACATGATTTAAAGGCCTTAGAAACATACTTTTCTCTTATATTAATTAATTTTATTATTACAAAATCCCACTTAAAGAGCCAGCATTTCAACTACATTTGTAGCAAAACCCAACACTTTTATGGTTTTTACCCTGGGATGCTCAAGATTCAGATTTTTTCCCAATTATTTGTTCACTTTTCGCTTTTAAAACTTGGAAATTGTTAGCTGTAAACCTTAATAAACAGAATCAAACTGCAGCTAAAATTTATTTTTAAACTCTTAAGGACTTGTAGAGTTAATACAGGCTACATATTTTCCACATATAAAATGTTTTGTTTCCTAAATTTTGGAAACTAGTTTTCTTTTTGCAACTTTGCATCACAAAGCAAAGAAATATTTATGAAATGTAAAAATTTGATGATAATCACAAAAAATAAGCAGCAAAACAACACTTTACATTGCTGATTTAGGAAAGCTTAAACAATGACATCATGATTTACTGATTGTTGTTCAGATCAGCTGCACATTTAAGTTTCTGCTTCCTACTAAGTCTGACCTGCGTCTGGATGTCCTCTCAGATGTTCTGTGATTTATGTCCAAACATGATGAATAGGTGCATAAATAAATACATCAGTGGGCAACAGATGCAGCTGAAAACCTTGATATTGTTTAAAAACCATCTCAATATCAATATTCACTGATGAGTGAACAGTTTGCTTCTTTAAAAACACGAAAACAAAATCTGTGATAAATGTAAGAAAGCTAAAAAAAAGTCCTTGAAAGTTCAGGTATTATAAGTTCATTAATATGTTGATATTTTCAATTAATAATGTCTAAAATATAAGATACATAAGAATATTTTTATAGCTGATTTTGGTCTTTTACACTTTTGAACTCTCACACTAATCAGTTCATTTGGGGGTGGGGTTAAAGGTCTCCACTTCTACCTCCCTTAGCATCAAACACATCTAATTACTTTCTTTGAACTACTAAGTCAGGCAAATATTAATTGCACATGTGTGGCTGCAGCTCACGAGTCAGTAAAGTGGAAGCACACACAACAGGACTAAACGCTGACATTAGAAATAAATGCTACCTTTCAGCATTTTGACTGCGACGGTCTTGCAGGTTGAGAGTTTGTCGATCCCGAAGGCGGAAGCCTCCACCACTTTCCCAAAAGCGCCGTGGCCGAGAGTTTTACCTGACAGAAAAGGAAATTATTTGATAAATAGAGCAACATCAAGCTACGTCTCTCTGGGGCAAAAACAAACAGAGAAGAATCAGTGTGAACTCCGCGTCAGGAGGCCACTGGAGCTCTGATGTGGCAGTTTTTCTAACAAATTTATGGTTCAATTGAGTCAGGATGACAGCGCAGGTCAACGATAAGTGATGATCCAAAGCTGCAGCTGCAGAGAGGAGGGGCGCCTCCACCATGTATCTTAATGTCACTTTTAAAGACTTTTATTCTTGTGTTGGCATATTTAGCATCTTTGGATGAAGCATTATTGCTGCTTCAAACCGACAGAAATAGGTCAAATCCTGCTTCCCCTGCGTTTTTCTGAACTTAATTCTAACAATTCAAAGATGGGCTAGATCTGGATCTGTGAAGCAACACAGAATCAAACCAAAGTGCTCACCGAGTCGCAGGCGATCACGGGGAAACTCCCATTTGCTGCTGTCGTACTGAAGGAGATCGTTCTGCTCCTCCAGGGGATACTCATCAGGATCAATGATGATGGACGGACCCATCTTGTAATGAGCTGGTTGCTGAAGTGTTAAAAAACATAAGAATTTTCTTCTATTACCTCAAGGATTTTACTCAAAATATATTTTAGGGGGCAAAAAAGAAGCTAAAATGTTTGATTTATGTTTCCCACGTGACTGAGGTTACGTTTTTAGTACATTGTGTTCTCCTCCACAACATGCTGCACAATCAAAACTAAACTAAAAATAAAAAACATGCATATCTAAATTTATTCTGTTTAACAGCATTTCACAACAGTTAGTCACTTCATTGGCACTGAAAAGAGGAACTGCTGAATTTCACAAATGTTGTTATTTTCAAGATGATTCTGAGAAATGAAGTAGGTCTTACCCTCCTGAGCTTTCGGATGAAGAGGATGAGCATGAGCCAGAGGAAAGTGGCAGCAGCTCCGGTGCATACCAGAATGATCACCTCGATGTTTGCCTTCCCTTCATCTCCTGGAAAGACAAGAGCAGTCGTCAGACGATCGCTTCAGCAGAAACTCTTCTGATCTCATTAGCTGCTGTGTTGTAATGACAGAACTTTTTCAGTCAAATGTTTTCTCTTACAAACTTTCTGAATCACATTCACATACAATCACAATGCTTTTCTTTGTTTGTTTTATTTAGTTTGGAGGTAAAAAGCTCAAGAAACAGGTCTCTTCTAGTTATCTAGTCTGTACCTTTCCAGCATCTTGCTGGCTGCAGCCGTCAGTCTTTTAAGAGTCATTAGAGAACCTCTTAACACTCGACAGAGGTTGTGTCCTCTACAAAAGGGACCTCGGCCAAAGCTATGATCATAAACCCTGAGAAGGAATTCACTTGGCATTCCTGGCAGCTGCCGATTTTCCATCTGGGTCTCTTTTCTCTCTAAAGTCGGACCAGAGCTATTTGTAATGATGAAAAGTAAACACAAGGCCAAACGGGCCTCTTTGATTTCCCCTGCATGCAGAAACCCCCACAAAACACAGATTTTAATGCTTGGACTATTTATTCCCTTTGATATCATCTGAAGTGTTGATATATTGTTTAAACGTCTGTATTTCACGACTCACCGAGCACCGTGACAACAGCACTTGTTTTCGCGAATCCCTCAATGTTTTGGGCCACACACTCATATAGACCCTCATCGTCTTTCTTCACCCTCTCAATGATCAGAGTCCCGTCCTCCTCCAGGTTCACACCTGAAACACAAACATTATGACTCAGTTAGAAACTTGTACTTTTAAATCTAACAACATTTTTGTGTAAATTTAGGCAGGAAGCAGTAGATAAAATGTTTGTTCCATCAACCACTAATATTTGATTATATCATTTCATATTGTGTCATCTAATTTTGTATCATATTGCGTCGTATCATATAATATTATATCGTATTGTATTGTAATGTATCATATTGTATTGTATCACGTCGTATCATATTGTACTGTATGATATCGTATTGTATTGTATCATATCGTATTAGTGTTGTCACTGTACCAAAATGTCAGTATTCATTACCAATACCAGTGAAAATCCACGGTTCTCAGTACCAATTTCGGTACCAAAGCAAAACAAAAACATGAACTGAAGTGAATCAGAGGTCTCTTTGGACTTTATTGTTTTGCTTCATTTTGTCTAACGGTAAAAAAAAAAATCCAGTCATAATCTATTTTTACACTTATTAATTTAGAAATTATAATAATGACATTTTCAGCAGCATTAATTCATTCCTTTTAAAAAACATTGTTAATTGTTCCTCGACTGTTTCATCCTCCACTGCGGTTCAGAGAACCTCAGTGTTTAATGAAGCTGCAGAGGATCACGTGGTTCTGATGTTAGTTGATCTGACACTGGGACCAGTTCAGCTCATAAATCCAGACTGATCTAGAGAATAAACCAGCTGATCATCAAGTCCTCATCTGGAGACCTCTAATAGCTCTCCCCGTCTGAGGGGCGCATCCATTACGCACTAGTGCCTCTGACTGCAGCATTCATATGTCTCAGTTCAGATCATAAATCCAGACCGATCTAGAGAATAAACCAGCTTGGTTCAACGCTCTCGGGGTTCTTTGAACCGCGGTGTTTCCCGCTCCAGAGGCTGGACGGGGAGCGCCGCATCAGGAGTCCGGAGCGCTGCGTATTACACACGAGTGCCTCTGACTGCAGTATTCATATGTCTCATAACTACACAGCTGATCACAATATTGCATCAATAAGTGCAGTTATACCATTTGGACATGAACAGACTGTGATTTAACTCCTAAAATGCCACAGATTTTCGTTCAAATTCTCATTTTTATTCGGTTCTGAGACGCGAGTGGAGGGTGACAGACAGTTGGTCTTGTGTGTGCGTGGACACGTCGTGTGTGTGTGTGTGTGCGGTCGGGCCTCCAAGTCTAAAAACGTACACAACTTTCAGACCCGTTTTTAAATGAGCAGGTTTATAAATGAGGCCCCAGCCCGGTGTCTATCAGCGGTCACGAGAAACAGCTGCTCGCAGCCCGACAGGCTGCTAGCGACTCGCCAATACACGCGGTCTGATGGCACGTGCGCACACACACATACACACACTCTCACACACACAAGTGTGTGATTTTAATTTGTCAAAATGACCGAAAATGATGAAAAACGATCAGATAGCGCCGCAAAAACCGGGTTGACCCGCTGGGCGGTACCACCGGTACCTCATAAGTCCTGGAACCATAACATTTAAATAGTTTTAGTACCAACTTGGTACCAAAGAACCGGGTCTTTTGACAACACTATATTGTATTGTATCATATTGTATTGTATTATATCGTATTATTATCTAAATTCCCTCTGAGGTGAATCAAGTATTTTTGATTTGATATTGTATCACATCAAATTGTTTTCTATTGCTTTGTATCCTATCAATTTGTAACCCATCCCATTGTATCATGTCATATTGTGTGGAATTGTGTCGTATGGTAGAATACCTGGACTTTCTTCCATTTTTACACCGTTTTTGAACCACATGATGTAGGGCTGAGGAACTCCTGAGGCGTAGCAAGCCATGACCAAGGTGGTGCTGCTGTTCACATCCTGATTAGTCAGATTCTGACTGAGCCTCGGCCGTTTTTTCTCTTTAACAAAGAATAACGATAAAGTAAATATTCCTAGTTTTTTTAATGTTCTTTAGAAATGAGTTCATCAAATGTTGCAAAACAGTTTATGTTTTCTGAAGTAGCGAGAACCCACATATAACAGTTTAACAAAGCATGCAGTTCATGGAAACGGTGTTGCAACCAACAGCAATTGTTTCTACCAGAAAAGGAACCAGCTTTTCCATCTCTATCTTACCGTTTACAATCAGCAAAGCTGTCCTGAGTGGAACCAGCTTGTGGAGTTTGTATAGTTGGCACTTGTAACCTGCAGAGCTGTTTTGGGACACGTTATGCAAGCGTAAAGACAGAGAAATGGAGTGGTGGCTGATCTGGAGCTCGGACATGTTGGAAGTGATGGTTTGATTCCCAGAGTCCAGCCACATAAGACTCGTGTAGAGGTAACGCGTTGCCTGACAGGTGAGGGTGACGTTGTCCCCCTCAATGACGGTTTGAGGTTTGATGGTGACTTCCTCTGGGTCATCTGAAGTGACAAAGTAGAAGAATGAAACACATCATCCTTATAAAACATCCCAAATTAGAACTATATTCTGTCATAAGCATCTGTTTTACAGCATGTTTCTAACTGATATTGAAGTCTTTCACATAAACTTCTCATCTGAGGTGAAGGAATGTCAGATTCGCTGTTGTTTCCTGTTTAATCACTATTAATTGGAAGCATGTTGGCGGACAGCGTTGCTGATGGCGCTTCTGCGCTCCAACTGGAGCGAGGCTGACTACGTGACCCAAGGGAACCAGACTGTGCTTGTTTATTCAGTTTGCTGGAAAGCATTCTCTGTTCCGTAAGAAAAGACAGCTGTTATTACAATTGTCCTCTTTCTTTTTCTTTTTTTTTTCTGAAGCATTCCACCGCTCTCTGTCATCTTCACCTCTGGAACTGGATTCCATTTGGGAATGTTTTCACTCTGGGAGAATAATTCTTGACATTCTCTCTATTAAGGGTTTATCTAAATTCCCTGGTGCCTGTGGATGCTGCCCTTTGCCCTTCAGGAGATGTGATTCACACAGCTTTAAAGGAAATGTGTTTTACTTTATAACAAAGAGAACTGTGTTTATCTGCAGTGACACCTCATCCCTGCTGTTATTACATAACCATCTTCGTAGATATTCTTTTTTGGGAACATTTGGAAATGCTCAGATGCACAAATAAAAGTAAATTTTCATTGGACACACAGGTTCAGAGAGGAAGAGGAATGACCTGCTGGCACTGGAGCAGGAATGCAGTTATTCATAGCTGTTTTTTCAAGCGCGTGCCATTACAGCTCTCCATATGGCTCAGGACACATTTGCCTCTCTTCCACCCTGAAGCCGTTCAGCTACAGTGGAAGATGTTTTCAATTAATGCCCCCCTCTGGACTCTTTATTGCACAACACAATCTGCACATTCCATCCCTGCTCTTGCAGCTCATTACAGCGTGCACTGCAGATCATCTGAAATAATCTGTGAGGTGTTTTGCAATTAGAATAAAATTAATTCTGCATGCACTTTGATTGAGATCATTTTGCGTGTGCTCTACTTACCACTAATGTAGAAAGGTATCATCATCGTGCTGACGCCAACTTCGTTCTGGGCCATGCAGGAGTAGTTTCCCGGAACACGAGCCTCTCCGATCACCAGGGTGCTCACCGTCTAAAACAAGTGATCCTTATTAACGTAACGACTAGACAAACATCACTAAAACTCTGCATTTACATTGCCATTAGAGCTATTTGTGGTTAGCAGCACTTGTGCGGCGTGCGCCCCGACTGGTAGTGTTTTATCGTCACCAGTGCCCGACGTTAATGAAAGGATACATCTGGAGTTTTAAAGAACTAGATCTGAGCCTTAATGTCTATTTCCTGGAAAGCACCTCTAATGACAAATCCAACTAAAACAACATTTTAATAGCTTAAATAAACTAACTCAAACTTAAATGAAAGCCAGACAGCATTTTAAGGTCTGTTTAATGTTCACGGTGACGTCTGCTTTTTAATTTTTTTTGCAGGGATGGGGGTAAATGCCCTACAGAGAGTGAATGATGTGGGTATATTGTCTGGAGTATGTTGGCCATGACTCACTGGGCCAGTAGAAACAATCTCTATACAAACATCCAGGCAGCAAAAGAATGGGAGTCAATTTTTCACTGTCCAGTTCATACTGATGTGTCATCTGTTAAAGCTTAATGAAGAGCTCTTGTAGTATTATATTACTCACTGTGATGAAACATGAGATTATTTAAATGCCTCCTGAAGAGGAGGCCTGACCAGACGCACTCTGACCTTCATGCCCGTGTTTTTGCACCCCCCCCTCAGTCTGGCTCTGCGCCGAGTTCTGTGGAGCGCCGCTCAGAAGCCCGGCTGGCCCCGACTACGTTCCAATTCACGGGCCAGCACGATTTATGTGAAGTGACAGAGAGGAATTTGCTTCCAACAAATCCCCCGTCTTTTAAACGGCTGCTTGTTATCATTGACCCTCAGTCCTGACCCCCATAAAACACCAGCGACTGGATGCAAGTACCTGTAAATAAGCAGCACCTCTCGTTTACGTAGGACTCTTATTAAAACTGATGATGTGAAAACAGTCAAATTTATCATTTTTGACACATTTGAAACTGTGAGAGCTTGTTTCACCAAACATTTTCTGCTCTGATTTAAGAGATGCAACAAAAATCCTGTCATGAAATGTAGAATTATTATTGTTACACTTTATTTGACAAATTGCTCACATTTTATACATTTTTAATGCTTGTTTTGTTACTGTTGTTATCATCCAGGTCTTGATCTCAAGGGGTCTTTAATGTGGTTTAAAAAAGCTTTAATAAATCTTGAAGTGCAGGTGATTTATTCCAAACCCATTAAAAGAGCAGCCAACAATTAAAAGTGTGAAGAAAAAATTATGTTTTTTTAAATCAAAGGACAATTTCTGGCTTCCTAAATGTTAGTTATTTATAAATCATTAAGATATTTTTGACAACAAAAGGGGAAAATGGTCGATTTTTCTAAAAAAAAAAAAAAAAACCCTAAATGTTAAGAACTAAAAAGGGAATTAGATTTTATACGTTCATGTGAACAAAATAACTTTAAGCAGTAGTTAATTTCAGTACATAAAATAAATTTGAAAAATTATTTGTATAATGATAAAATCAAAGTGTAAAAACTACAAAATAAAAAAGGACAATACATCATGTAAAGAAGACAACACTGTTTGCAGGATTTGGGGTTTAATTTGTGGCCAAATATCGATTTATTTTCTAATTCTTTATGCTTCAGTAACAGATTTTGTTTAATCTGGTCCAAATCCAATAAATAATGATAAAAAAGCCAGATAATAAATAAACATGCTGATTTTATATTATATAGATATTCTTTATTATAGGTTAACATGAAATCATTTCAGATTTAGTTTGTAAAACTCTCATAGCACATGGATGTTCAAATAGGAAAAAATATTACATGACTGCAATAAAAGATGCCTCTTAAGCAAGATCCATAATAAAAGCAGAGGGTTTTTTTATTTACAGGATTTCTTCATATAAAGACTAAAACGTAGGGGGCCTTTCACTCAAGTAAAGGGAAATGAACCGTGTCAGTACGGCCGTCTCTAGTACACTAATAGAGACCTTTTGTACTCAAAGAAAGCCAAAATATTTTCACCAGGAACTGGTTTAGTTTCCACTGTTGGGTAAACTGGAGGTCAGAGGAGCAGAATTTTAGCCTGAAGTTTTGGCGTTTTCGTTCACAAGCCTAGAAACAACTAACCGAAGCGGACATATGCTCGAGAGTGTGATTTTTCACAAGCAGCTGAACCGTGTGTGTGTGCCGTTTGAGCCGTCAGACTTCATCTGAATCAGATGGATCCAATAAACAGCTCTGAACTCAACGAGAAGTCAGTCAGACGTCAGAAAGATCTGGAGATATTTTTCTTTCTTAAATTATTACAAGGTTATCAAGACGCACGTTCACTTCCTGCTTGCAGCTACACAACATGCTTTGTTTCTTTGTGTTTTCCTGGTTGGTTTTCCAAGAACAAACCACGTTTTATTATAAACACGTGAAAAGTAAAACGGGTTTTCTGCTCCAAGGGATCAGGAAACTCAGACATGGTTTTTGTTATTGCAGTTTGTCCACATCTTTTCAGAGCCTCCAGTGTTTACATGAGAAGTTAAACAGCGTACCTTGTTGTTTCCTTTAACCATTTCATATTTGACATTTATGCCCTTGATCCAGTTTTGGGAATAATTTCGCCGGTCGTTGGGGCCGACCTGGATTGGCTTGGTGTCTGTGGAGCAACTGCAAAGAAATTACAGAAATAAATAACAAAATCTATCAAAAATTAATTTAAAAGTGCGTACCTGTATTTATCCTTTAATGGGAAACATTACAACCTGCAAACACCACATTATGCTAACAGAAAAGTGCAAAAAGCCCCTCCTCAACCAGGAAACTAATCTGAGCAGGATCCAGTCTGAAAGCCTTGCTCTGATGGTGGTGAACAATCAGCCTGATGAGTTGAGAGGCAAAGGAGGAAACAGCAGCAGCAGTGACAGGAAGGGCTGTGCGTCACCTCAGACAGGAATACACCCACCCACCCACACACACACACACACACACACACACACACACACACCCATATAAAACAGAACACACACACACACACACACACACACACACACACACACACACACACACACACACACACACACACACACACACACACACACACACACACACACACTCTGTCCAAAGGAGATAAGACCGGTCCTAAGACCTTGAGGGTCAGCTGAAAACTTTTCAACTTGGTGATGAAGATAAAGACATTTTGATCAAGGTTATAGTTTGGATTTACAGTAACATCTTCTCTACAGGCTCAAAGAAAGAAAAAAAGAGCGCAACCGGCCTCCCACCAGGCTAAAGCTGCTCCTCGGTCTCATTAGTGCAGCCACTGTTCCTGGTGCCAGTGTCTATTATCTTTAGGTCTGCAGAAAGGCTTAGTTTCACCTCTGCTATTTATCACAAATCTAAAAAGCACAAGTTGTTCTCTGACAAAATATGATCAAATAAAATCATGATGGAAAAACGTGTAGGTCTAGCATGCAACACAATTTAGTCTGTGATTTTTTTTTAATCAGTGGAGTCTGGGCTTGATATGCCAAGTGTAATGGACCATTGTGTTCCTGATCTAAGGTCTGCTGCTACTGACAGACCAGGATCTGTGAGATCTGTCCTGATGTTTGTTCTGTTAGCGGGTTCACAACCAGGCCGGCATTCACGCAGACTCACTCTGCTGTTTGTGACTGCTCAGGGAGTCTAAGATTAATAATATATTTCCTCCATGCTCCCGATTCAGCCCACAGAGTTACTGACCATTGATTTAAGTGTTATTTTTAAGGCTACAGTCAGCTTTGTCACAGAGGATCAAGCTTAAAGTGGGATGCTCAGGTTGGACTGGTGACTCTGTTTTCAGAAACATCTCTAATCAGTCATGAAGTTTGTTTGATGATTTAAAAAAATGTTTTTGTTCTTTTGAAAAGATGCAAACCTGTTAACATTTATGCACAGCTGCTTTGTCAGCCTGGTGTAAAGGACAGAGGACGCATCAAGAACCTCGAGATGTTTGAGTCTGAATTAACTGTTTTGCATCATAGACAATCCATCCCACCCCCTCCAGGAAACCCCACAGAGACACAGGAGCTCTTTGTCCAACTGACAGATGCAGCTCTGCTGTCATAAAAAGCAAATCATTTCACTAACAGGTTCCTGGACATCAACTAGTCATGTCAATAATATATATTCTGTTATTTTGCAGTCTATATTAATCTCAATTCCCATTCTTAAGTTTTCAACTCACACACCAGGATATTGCAGTTAGTGACTGATCCTCTGATGATTCCTTTATTCTTAGTTTTGTCTGTTTGGATCTCGTCTTGTTTTTGGTCCTTCTATAAAACATCTTTGTGGTGGAATAAAACTTATTTTCTACACTGCAAAAAAAAAAAATTGAGACAAGCTTCTAAAATACCAGTAAAATCTGCAGCTCTATTAAAATAAATAAAGCTGTTTATTTTAGTTTTGATTTAAAAATCGCTTTGATGACAAGTTTCTATTTTTTATGTCAGAAACTATCTGCTGATTTTTCTTGTGAACATATATGTGAGTAAAATGTTTTCTTGTAAAACATGTTTTCATCTTGTTTATTCTAGCGAGGCAAGCATTTTTCATAGGTTGACATTTCTTTTAGCCGTGTGTAATGTGCAGGTTTTAACCATCCATTAATGTCTGTTCCTGAACCAACTCACCTGCAACCTGTGTCACCAGAAGTGAACGATTTAGTCCGACACAAACATGCAACAATAAATTAACTGTTAATCCTCTGAAAAGTGGGTCAATAAAGCTTTGAAACAGTAACTAATTCCCACTTCATCAAAAATGCTTTAAATAAAACGAGTTTCTGTTGAGTCATCAGAACATTAAAAACATGAAAAAGCTGTGTAGCTAAAACATTTCCTTTAACTCTCAAATAAGGAAGTAATTTTATTTTCTAAGATGTGAGAAGTTAAGCCATGAACGAGGAGGTCAGACTCTAACAGGTTTAGTTTAGACGGTGACTCACTGGCTTTGATTTGAGTTGGAGTCACACGGCTGCCAGAACCAAGTAATGTTTGGCGAGGGCTGTCCGTGAGCAGAGCAGGTTAGCCGGTGCTGCTTGCCGGCCAAGTAGGGCTGCACGTCCTTGGTGGAGAGCTCCGCCTCCGAAATGGTCGGCTTCACTGCGAGGGAAGAATTCACATAATTACAAGCAGAATCAAAGAGAAGCAGGTTAAACCAACCCCTCCTGACCCTGCTTGTTGTGGTATTTGATAATGTCTTTTTAATGAGGGGCGACACTCCTGATGGATAGCCATGAAAATGTGCCACTGACACCAATTGTCCTTTAGACACTTTCTGTAGAAGAAGAATGACAGGATGACAGGTTGACCTGGCGCTGGAGGTCAGAGAGCGACCCCGCAGTGGCCGATGCCCAGGTCACCGATTCAACCATGTGTGCCGTAATGAACAACAGGCCGAACTCCTCGGAGGTTGTCCACATCATTCAGACATTTTCCAAAAACCAAACCCCCCGCGACAAACACCTTACAGAGCACATTCAGAACCAAACAAGACAGATGAACAAATAGTTCTCTAATTGTTCCCAGGAATCACTTGTGTTTATTTGTGTCTGTGTTTTATTTTTGTCACTCCAATAAATAAAAGCGAAGCACAGCAGTCAAGGATCATAAATAACGTTTATACAAGCCAGAGGGGTCGGATTTTTCCGTTTTTTTGGCACACTAGTGGCATTTTTCAGAAATGTTTAAAGAATTTGATGCAAATGAATGGAAAGCTGCACTCCTCTGTTCTCTACAGTGGGCAGACGTTACAGTGTGTTAACAGATATCAGCGACGTGTATGATCCATTATAACATGCTATTGCTTTTCTCCAGATGTGTACCTAGTGTATAGAACATGTTTATATGTGCTGCTCTGTGTATACACGTGGTGAGGATGCAAATAAATGTAGGGAACGAGGGGGTTGAGGGGGCATTCTGGAGCAGCTGGAGTCTGTAAGCACAATAGAGCTCGGACCATTTACACACTGAGCCAAGCCCCTTCAAAAGAGCCCCAATAATCAACAACAGCTGCCCGTGCTACGTCAATCTGGCCCTGGAAACAACAAGCCCCCAAATTCCTCTCATACTAGAGCTGCTACCTGCCATCCAGCGAACTGTACTGGGAACAGCAGCAGCAACGCTTCATTTCGTCCAGATCAGCTATGATTTCCAGGTTTATGGTGCCGGCTTACCGTAAACTACCAGAGTGTAGCTCAGGTTGCTGTACAGGCCCTTCAGACTGTTACCCAGGCTTAAGGTGAAGACACCAGCATGCTTCTCCTGCACGTCAGAGATGGCCAAGCTGTGGTCAAACATCTTATAACAAGTGGAATTCTTCAGAATCTGGACGTCGTCTTTATACCTACAAATTGAGCAACAAAACAAAATAACTTTGGTCATAATAACATTTTTAAAAATGACCATTCTTATTTAAAAAATGTATTTTCCCCTCAATTCTGCAGATATTTTATTAGTGAAAATAACATGTGTGGACAATATGACCTATTGCCATAATTGCTATCACTATAAGTGTACAGGTATTATTCAACCATAAATCATCCAGCAAAGGTTAGATTGGCTTTATAAATAATTCATAACGTTAACATAGTGCAACAATTTCTTAAGAAAACACAAAATGAAACAGAAAGAGGAGTTTTGTCTGTGATAATTAACCTTTGACTGGCAGCCATATAGTACTAAATATACTAAACATAAATAAACAGAGCCAAAAAATAAAATGCTTCATTTCTTTTTTCTTGGTGTGGAAGCTGAAGGTTTAAAACATAATATATAATACAATATTCTGCAATTTATAGAGTAGAGGTATTTAGAGTATGATCAGTTCTACAGAAAATGCATAATGCTTTGTCCCAGCCTGAAGCAAGCCTGGATTATTGCTGCTTTTCTGCATGACATCCTTTGCTACGCTGAATTTTCTATGGGTTAAAAATTGAGGAATTTCAACTGTAGCTGGATATGTATTTAAAACATAATAATTGAAATGATTACGCACCATGCTATCATGTCTGGTTGTGGCAGAGCTTTGACTTTGGGCTCAAGCACGAGCCTCTTCCTGCCCTCTGTGACGACCACGGTGCCAGGACGATCGTGTTTGTAGGAAATGTTGAGGAATGGATGCTCTGAAATAGAAACGTTATTATAAAGACCAATGAACTTGAAATGTGATAAAACACTTGAACGAAACCGTCCTCACCGTAAACAAAGACTTTTACTGAATGGTTCTTGAAAGTAGCGGGTCCGATTTCAGCTTTGCAGCGGTACCATCCCTCATCCTTCGTGGTAACATTTGGCAACACCAACGCGCTGCTCATCATGACAACATTAGCGAGTATGAGTAAAGACTTATTGATGCGGTGTTGAGTTTCCTGGAGACAAAAACATGACTGTAGACACCGCAGCGGCTTATTCGTCCAAACCCGGTCCTGAACCCTGATCTTACTTTCTGTCTTGGAAAATCCCAGGTGAAGCTGATTCTTCCATTAAGGGTGGTCTCTCCACTGCAGTTCAGGATAAGCGTGTCCCCAACCAACACCTTACCGCGGGATGGATTGATCTTCACATTATCAAGATCCAAACCTGTACAATACATAGTTAAATCTTTGCAAAAACAATCTGTCACAAGAATGACGTTTTCTCCAAATTTCACTACAAAAGCAGGACTCACTTTGTCTTTTAATCATGTAATTTGATATAAACTGGCGCTTGTTGATGATGGTGATGCATTTGAGCCACCTCTGCATCATGTTTGAACTGTAGGGAATCGTGAAGCCCACCATTGGATCCCACACCTTTTCTCTATCAATCTTCTCTGACAGCGCCGGGTCCTGCAGTTAAAACAACAACAACGCTGGTACTGTCCAATTCAATGAGCCAGACACTAAGAAGGGAAGCATTCAACCTCATTTAGTATGTAACTCATGCTTTACTGGGCTCACCTGGGGACAAGACATCTGTTGGACTGAATGATTAGTTTTTATTGTATATGGAGCGTGGCCTCTGACATTTTTTTGGCAGTAGAGTGCATAAAAGAGCAGACTCTGAAAAGGATGTACGTGCCTGCTCCTGTTTGGTCCCATGTCAGAGGTTTAAGGTTAGGCATAAAAAAAGGAACGTCTTAGGTTTACTAAAACCAGGAAGTTTGCAGAACAAGTCCTGTGTTTATACCAGACACAATGATACACGAGTGGATCTCAAACACAGATAAGACCAAAAAAAAACGTTCTTTGTGGTTGGCATGACAGGTTTTCTCTCCAAGATCAGATGTTTGACTCTGTGAGCTGAGATAGCTGTCGTTTCCTGTAATTGGACACAATGCGTGCTGTTTTTCTGCTGCATTTCCTGCTGTTTGTTAAGGATGAGGGTCTAAATTTAGTCTGAGAGTCTATTCTGAGAGAAGCACTCCTGGAGCACCTTCCTGCTCGTGCAAGAAGCCGACAAAAGGACTACCTTCCCTGCCAGTGAGCTTCCCTCAGACCGTCCCCTCTTTTTTTTCTGAGTGTTAAACTGCACAAGGGGTGTGAGAACCATTGAGAGACCCTGCATACATCTTTCCTCCCAAGATGACAAATAAAGATCCACCCTGCAGGGATATTAATAACAATCTTGTTTTTTCAGTTGACACACTGCAGGAGTTTTCTCAAAGTCTGCGTCCAGCGAGGTCTGTGGGACTCTGCGTATTACTCCCCTCTCTGGAGTAAAACCCCACAATGAAAAGGCACATGTAGTGTGACGGCTGTCTTTGTGAGGTCTTACCCCTTTCAGTGCCACAACAGCATCAGGTGAGGACGTCCGGCACGGCACCACCAGGCTGTTGTTGTCCTTGTAGATGTTCAGAACGGAAAACGTAGAGTCGAGGCGATCAACGAACGGCTGCTCGGGATCTAAGAAACGATGAGAGTCACCAAAAACTTAGTAACATCCAGAAACCAGACAGAAACTGCATTTGGAAGCATGTGTTCCGTTATTTATGGTAAAATTTGATTTGTTCAGTTGGTGACTAGTGCGACACAAAATTCAGGAAAAAATTAAAATTATTTAACATTTTTCACACTTTTTGGGCACGTTCTTATCTCGCCCTGTGACTGTTGGAATAAACTGCAACTTCCCATGACGCCCTAAAGATCAGCACATCTCCATCCTCGATATGACCGACTGAGGAAAACATCGAGGCATTTGACTCCGGAGATCAACAGATTAGTTCATTCTACTCAGATAAGACAGCTGAGCCCAGAAGGTCAGCTCCTACTGAGCAGCCAGCCATCAAACAGCAACTGTGGGAAAATAATTACTTCACAAACAGTTTGGAATTGGTGTGAGGTCAAGCGTTAGTAGTGTGACGAGGGTTGTTTTTATCTGAAAAGTGAGTGTGGACCATAATCTAATAAACAACCAAAGGCCTTTGAAAAGCGTGTGCTAGACTAAACAAAGGCACAGTGGGCCAGAAAAAGTATGAGCCACATTCCCAGAGCAACATGAAAGGAAATGAAGAGCATCCAGCTTCATAAAAGAGTGAAATATTTCTTGGATTAATATCTAAGAACTTTATGTTCAAATGGATTCTTTTAAAGGTTCAGAACGTGGAATGGGCTGAAGCTGAGACACCCTCGTGACCTCCCACAGTGCTGCTCTTCTTCTGGAAGCGTCCAACTGTAAACTGTGACACTTTAGGGAAGACTTCAGAAAACAGTAGCTGAAGCAGGAAATCAGAGTTTCCTGTGCAATCAGGCTCATCCTTTGACCGCGTAAGAAAATACAGTTCAACAAAAAAAATCTATTCCTCTTCTGTGTCTCCCACTAAGGAGAAAAGAGCTCCTCGGCTTCAATACAAACATCCAGGATGTTGAAATGAAACAAGTCTTAATGTAGTTGTTCAGGTAAATGCACCATTTCATTATATTTAAAAAATCTAAACAGTGAAATGATGAACTCCACCCTTAAATGCCAAAGAGGCGAATAGACTTTTAGTTTCTCACATGAGGACCATTTCTTAGGTCTCACCTTTGACATAGACATAGATCGAGGCACTGTGGTTTGAACCATCTCTGGAGGATTTGCAGAAGTACCTCCCCGTGTCACTGGCAGTCAGGTGTTTGATTGTGAGTCTGCTGCAGTGATGTCTGGAACCACACTGCTCCACCTTCACCCCCTCTGATGAGATCGACCGCTGGGCGTTTCCAAGCGTCCAGCGCAAGATGCCTTGACCTCTGAATGAAGACAGAGAGGGAAAGCGTTACAAATTATATTTATCCAGTCTGTGCAGAAAATGCATAGCTTGAATCTATTTTAGTAGAAGTGTCACAGCTGGCAGACGGCTTTGCAATCTTTTCAGCTCAGGATGACAGCGGCTGCTTCCACCCTTGGGATTCTCTGGCCTGATGTTCACTCTAAGTTTATTTGGAGTTAATCTCGAGTCACCCGATACCTTGAACTTTCACATGGGAACATGTTTCTCTTGAAAGATGTGCTCGGCTAACACATTCTTTCCATGGAGAACCCATTTTAAAACTCCCTCATTAAAGCGATCCCAGAGGAACATCAAACATGTCTTGCATACCATTGCTTTTGCCTGCAGAAATTTTAGGTCAACCAACCTCCAGTTCTCAGCCAGTGACAGAAAACAACCCAGCTCTGTGTGCCTTAACAAATCGCCTTGTAGGGAAGCATTACATTAGAAAGACATTCGTTCCTGTGCATTCTTTGCAGGCCTGTAAAATGGTGCAATGCTCCACATTCTTTAAAAGTGAATGCACCACTTGGGTCCCACCATCCCAAAAGGAAACAGCCAAAGCTTGATACATGTGGACCACCGTTGCTGGTTTCCAGTCGTGGATTGTTCCTGCTTCTTTGTGGCCAGAGGCCCAGTCATGTCCCGTTTATTCTCCCTCTGGCCTTTCTCCAAGTGAAAGGAAACTCCAAAAACTCCTAACTAATCTTTCAGGTAAAGGAAAATCTGTGTCGTCATAAATGTGGTCATTTATTACAAAAACCAAGAGCAGTGATCACATACCTGCAAGTGAGGGTCACCAAATTGTGCTTTTGAAGAACCAGATGATCATCAGAGGGAATAATCCTAGGCTCTCTCTCCAAATGTCCCCCTGAATCACACAGAAACACAAAAACCAAGAAAGGAAATTGGTGAAGAAGTTCAACAAAGGAGTGCATTTACAGCATTTCTTTAATGGTGCGTGTCAGTCGCCGTTACGCTAAAGGAATCGGAAACACTTTTGGAAATTCCCATGATTCACTTCAGTGCTATGCATGTGGGTTTGTTTTGAGCTCCGGCTTTCTTTAGGTGAACTGCCCACCATGAGCATGTTAGAGGGCAGGTTGATGAACGGATCCTGGTTTGGGATGAGCAGAAACTAAAGTACACAACTGAATCTTTACATGCATTTTCTGACTCAGTCCACCTTTTTTTTTAAGTGACCTTGCACTTTGAATGTTGTTCTCACCCTCTAATGGATGAGTTTGATTCAAATGCTGCCTCTGGTTGGTGCTCAGCCAGCAGAATCTGCTGAGAGGTTTTAATAACAGCGATCAGCGCTGTGCGGTTCTCCCTGAGGTCCAGGAGGTGTCCCAGCCCCACATGTGGTTTCCTCCCTTTCAGTGAGATCCCTGAACAGCTTGTTTTTGTCGTCAGAAAACAATTTTATTAAGTTTGAGCTCCAAATACGACGGTCTTCAGGGAAACTCTCATTTGTTGCACATATTTCAAGAAAGACAATGGTGTCACCATATAGCAGACACAAAAACAAGCTGATGGATGCACACGCATTCACACAAATACCCACCTGGAAACGCTGACAAGGACACTGCATTTACAAATACACAGAAAACAAAAAACCGCTCACTCAGACACACTGGCTGAGTTTTCTCTATTATTCAGAACAGCTGTTGGCTAAGAATGAGCTGAAGCTGCCAGCGTTGGCAGTGATATCCACTTCCTCTCGAAATATTACAACATCATTGTTTTATTGTTCAAGGTTAAACAGAGGGAAAGGGTTGTGGCTTGCACACTTTCATGTACAGTACATGCTTTCAGCCATTTATTACATAAATATCAACAGAGCTTCACATAATAGTCAGCTCTCAAGTTTATAAGATGGTAATCTAATTTTCCCAATTAACACTCTGATATCTGGATAAACGTAATTCCTGGAAAGTGAATAAGTTACAGGAAATTTGAGCAACAAGTTTAAGTTTAATGACTGAAATGCAGTGTGTTATTTACATGTCTGCCTGTTTCTCTGATTAATCAAAAGCAGCATATAAATAAAGACAAACACTTCAGTTTGTCTTCTTTTTTCTCCAGTAATTCTCTATAGATATAGACTCAACGGACGTCTCAAGCATCCCTCTAAAATAAAGACAAGAAGCAGAGAAATATCTTGTCATTGTCTCCGTCACTGCTCCCACCTGCCGCTGTCTAACGCTGACCTCAGAAAGCATCCTCACACTCCTAACCCCCCTAACAGCTGTGTGATGCATTCCTCCGGGATATCGCTTGAAAAATACCAGAAATTGTGCTTATTTTGTTAGTTCAAAGGCCTCAAAGCTGGTTCTCATTAAGAACCATTTAAAAAAGAAACAAGAAGGGAACAAACAGTGTGAAGGAGGGAGAGGAGCAGCGCTTTTCAGCCAACTCACGACGAGGACTCAGACGTTTAAACAAAGGCCAAACTGTACATCCTCACTTGGCACTGATTTGAAAGAAAAGACACAGGATAAAAGATTATGAAAAAAATGTCTGTGGGTAGGTTCACTATCAGTCAGGAAATTAAAAAGAAAAAAAAATCTGCTTTTAATGTCAGGATGAGATATTTATCAGATATAATGCGTCTGAATGCAAGTGGAAATGATTATCTATATTTTATTGAAATCTCATTTAAAGCCTCATAAATATTTTGTTGCTTCTTTTTTTAACCAAAGTCCCGAATAGTCTGGTGTGAAAACTCTGCGTGTCATTTTTAAAATTATTTTTTGCAACTTTGTTGTGTTTTTTTATTGAACTTAAAAAAAAAAAACACACCTTTAAAAAAAGTCATGTATTTTTGGTATCTTTGCTGTTGATGCACAACAAGAACAAAGCAGTGAAAACTTTCCTTTTTTGCATATTTTTATTCATTTAGGGTAATATGAGTTATAAGATCATGTAAATTATTCATAATTTTAAAAAGATTATAAGGTAGTATTAGTGTAGGGTAATAATAACTTGTTCTTTAAACATCTCCATATTCTATAGATTTTAAAAAAGTTAATGGCTTAATTTTTCTGTTAATGCATCAATAAGATATAGAGATTAAAATGTGCTCTTCCAAGCATGTGAAAGTGTTAAACATCTTAAAAGTAATCACATCAATGAGAAAGTTCCTTACATGTAAGAAGAGCTGGTTGAAATTCTAAAGAATGATCTAACCTGACGAGTTAAAGAGGGAATGATGAGGCTGTAGACCAGGAGTCAGACGAAAAGCATAAAAGAAGACGTGGAAATCATTTCCTCTCATGATCATGTGAGATCATTTGCAACAAAAAAAAAGAAAAGAAACCACAACAGGAATATTGGGAATGTAGTGTTTCAGGAAACATGGCTGCAGGTTAATCTTTACTCTCTACTGCTGCTACATGAAACTGCAGACAGAGTGGCAAGAAAAAAAAAGAAGAAACTGGGAGACAGATTTAATCCCATCAACTCTGAGATTTCTGAGCATTCATGGTCATTTCAATAAATTTCTGCAGCCCCTCTTTCACATTTTCAACTGTTTGTCAAATACTTTTAATAAAACATTCCTTATGAATTCAATAATTATAGTGAAATCAGCTAATGGAGAAGCTTTAGCTGGTAAGCCAAGACGTGTGAGCACAAAAAAAATGATAAAACAGGAACCAATACGTAAATAAAAAGTCTATCAAAGTGAGCTCTGGTGTGTTGTAGATTTGCAAAGAGCAAATAGATGCAATGATGTAAATATTTTTGGAATAATCTCTATTGTATTGATACATAAACCCAAAAAGAAGAGCAATGCGTTACTGATTTAAAGTGCTTGCAGCAATAAAGTGCTGCAAAAAAGTAGAATCCAAACTAAATGGTTACAGAAGCAACTGGCACATAAAAAATGATGCTAGAAGACAAAGTATTAGGAAAGAAGTTGGCAACATGTCATCAGTCTTTGCTCTGAAGAACAGTGCCAGTAGCTCCTGGCTGATGTTGCATAATAAAACCCACTATTACAGTAAGAGATGACTGTACTGTGTCTCTGAATCGAACAGGAAACCCCAAGTCAGAGCCCTTGAAGAGCTGGAAATAATGTACGGAATTCCCATCTCTTGTGCAGAAAATATAATTCATGTCCCCGTACTTCCTGTCTGGTGACTGAAACGTGCGACCTTCCTCGGAGCTGGGTGGAGGTTAATCTTTTTATGGAACTATAAGGTCAAAAGAAACAATACCAGACAGCAATACTGTTCCCTTGTCAAATCCTGCCACTTGATCTATTGCGTTTTTATGGCAACAACAGCCTTTGAAAAGATGGAGACTTTACTGAAAACCTGCATGAGTCACTGTGGTGTGACTGTGGTGAAAGAAGGGAAACGGCAGCAAATTACCGACAAACTGCAGCAGCTGAGACAAGTTAATAAATGTATCTGAAGAGCAAAGCTGAGTACAGACAACTTGCCACCACCTGCCATAATGGGGAAGCAGTCAGCGCTGCTCTGCGTGTTTCCTGCAGGACCTCTCTCTTTGCCAACTGCAAGGTTAAGACAACAGTTACAAAGAGCACCTTTTTATTAGCCCCATATTACCCCTTTGGAGATTTGGAGACAAAATGCCCCAGACTCCTTTTAAAAAAGCAAATTAAATGAACATCTGGCCATGATGGGTGGCCATTCAAGGTTATATAAAGTCAAGCAGAGCCAACAAACAGGAATCTCCTGCAGGAGAACCCAGAGAATTCCTGCTCCATAACGAACGATTAGGACGCTCAGTCAGACAGAAGCTCCTTGAAATTGAAATCTCATGCAGGATTTAAAGAGAGCTTACTGTTGCATCCAGATGGGTTTTTGGAACAGATGCAGCAATAATCATATAAGGACACCAACAGTGCAATGTTTAATAATCAATGAGTGATTTCTTTTTGTCTTGTGTAGATATGGACTCACACGTCCCGCCAGTGAGCAACAAGCCCCCCGCTGCACTTGGATGACCTCTCATCACTCCCATTTTACAGCCCTTCTAGTCAAAATGAGACCCAAAGCAATAACTCTCAATATTATACGAAATAAAGAAACTTGAATTATTCTCACCTCAGTAAAAGTAGCCGCGACATGGTTAATATTAACAAATTACCACATGAGTCAGGTTATCCTATAAAATTAAGTTAAATATTCTTCTTTTGTGGTATTTTTCTGCCTTTTCATGTTATTTTGATCTGTAAGATGCCATTCTGTTTTACTAATTGTCCTAAAGTGTGTGGGGTTGTTTTTTTTCCAAACCTGCTGCACATATCAGCACTACCAGTTAACCTGTTGACCATCATAAAATAACTAATGGCTCTAGCAGTCAGTGGTTTCTTTGCAGACACAATACCCCCCCGCTTTCCTTCTTGCTATTGTCTCACGCATGAAGTTTGAGATAAGTGCAGATCAGCTCAAGAAGCTCCGGGAAGAAATCTTTGCTCAGGTAGCGTGTCACGTTTCCGTGACCTTTACTGGCCAGAACAATTCCAGGCTGCCTCTTGTCCCTGCATCCGCTTCCTCTGTGCGTCTTTCCCACGGTTTGTGCGTGGACAGTGAAGGAAACCTGCCTAAAAACACCACAAACAAAGCTTCATACACTCTAAGTGTGTGTGTGTGTGTGTGCGTGTGTGTGTGTAGAATGTGAACAGTGTTTCCTTTGTTTGGATAGGCTGTTTATTTGGAAACGGTGAGGAAGCTTCGGTGTGTATCTCAGTCGACCTGGATAAGGAGGAACATCCATGTTTTCTGCTCTCCTCTGTTTTGTTTTGCAGGACTTGAACGCTGAAACAATGAAGCTGACTTTTACTGTCAGAAGAAACATGAATTCTCTTCCTCAAGTGTTTTATCTTCTAACAATTCCTGGAATAAACATTTCATCTATTAAAAGAAACAACAACAAAACACTTCATTTGGAAAAATTCTAGGAAAAGCTAATCTGATCAAGTCCAAAACATCAATAATGTGAATTGTTGGGTTTTATGTTATTTTAGAGTCCACAATAATGAACCTGTCAGGGACTTTTTAAACTTCAAAGAGACGAGACCGCCTCTAGTGGTGTGTGTGAGAACTGCAAGATCCAGGATGTTAAAAAAACAAACAAAAAGAAAGGCAAATACCTTCATGAGAACAAAAAGAGTTCCAGCAAAATCAGCATAAAGATGTACTGACAAGAAAGTCACAAATCCTTTACAACCCACAGAAGAAAAACTACCCTTAGAATAACCAACACTATGACTGGAATATGCAGTAAGTCATTCACTGAGTGAATTAATCAAATGGTGTCATATTTATTATTTATTCTATAAATAAGCTCACGTATAAAAGTTCTAATTGACTTCTTACCAGCTGTGAACGATGAGCAGTAGAAGATGACCAACATGAAGCAGCTGAACAAAGTCATTCTGACAACTTCACCAAAATCCAATGTCGAGACAAAGTTCCTGTCAGAGTTTTTTCTTTTTAGTTCCTTAAAGACAAAAACCGCCCTTCAGTGCGAGTTAACGTAAAAATGATGCTATTTGTCCTTTAAATGATGTCCTATAAATCCACCAAGGCTTCAGGTGTACAAGCAGGGAGCTGCGGTGACTCTCCCGTGTCCCATGACGCGTTCCGCTGGGGAGCTCTCCGGCGCAGTCCGGCGATGCAGCAGGTGCAACAAAAAAACAGCAAAAACTCTCATTTATCTCGAGCTTAGATGTAAAAGTTCACCGAGTGCTAGTTTAGATCTTCGCGCGCGTGTGTGGGGAAATATAACAAAGGAGGGATCAGTCGGTGTCTGGCTTTTACGCGCGTCTTGGACCAACTCCTCTCTCCTCTGTCTCGCTCCTGTGCAGCGATCACGGTCCATGCGTGGCACGCGCTTTATAAAGACGGAGGAAGGACGCAACGTCACTGTGCTGGGAGGACACAGTCTGACCAGGACATCGCATTTATATAAAACACTCATCTGGCTACCTGACCGGACCGGAAGTATAATAACTTTTATTCAACACAAAAATTAACTCAAAATGTGAGGGTGTCACTTCCTCAGAAGCTAAATTATTATGGAGATTTTTCATAAAATGTAGCATTAAAATGTAAATCAATCATTTTAAAGCTATAGTCAGTGATTTACAGCTCCTTGGTGCACATCTTTTATATATGGCAACACAAAGTTAACACATTTCTCACAATTTATTTAGACAAATGATGTTATTTTTGTTAGAATACTTGATTAAAACAAAACAAAAATACTCAATTTGCATTTTGCTTGACTGTCCAGATGTGGTTCCCAGATGTTTCACAAAAATTGTGAAATGTTTATCTTTTTAAACACCAAAGTTAGATCAATAACTCATCTTATGACTTGAAGAGGAAAAACCCCACACAATAACAACAAACTAAACAGGATATCTGCATGCTGATATTTTACTGACTTTATCCTTCTGGCTGCAAATGAGTAATATTTAGTTATTTCAAAGGATCATTTACAGATAAATAACTTTTAATTCCCTCCATTTGCAGTGAAAATGTACCTTTAAAAGTTTATTTAAATGCTGAATTTAAAAAAAAATATTCCTTATAGAATAAAATGGGAGAGTAATCCAGAAAAAAGGGAGATATTTTCATTCTTTTTTTGGTTTTTAAGTATTTTAAATATTTTTGCTTGAGAGGATAACACATTTCACATTATTGCATTGATTATCATCATATAAAGCACCATAATTTCAGTAAATGAAAACACAACAAATCAACTGAAAAACACATAAACGTTGCTACAAATACCCTCAGTATGACCTGATCTGTGATCAGTGAAGGGAAATAGGGTGTTAAAGTTTGAAGCAGATCAATAAACCACCTTTGGTCATTTATCTAACCAGCCTCTATACGTTTAACACAATCAAACTGTAGCTCGGGTTAAAGGTAACTCAAGTTATCTTGTTTTGAGACAAAAAACAATCAAATCCAAATGACTTTAGACAGGATTTATCTGCTTGTGTGATTAGAATAAACACAAGCTGGATTTATTTTTAACTTCACCAACAGGATGCACAGCTTTTTATATCAATGTAAATAATTCTCTTTGTCCAGCAGGACCCTGCAGTGTGTGGATGTGCTGCAGACTGTTTTCTTTTATCACTACAACAATTAGCCATGCTGCTGTGGGTCACAGTGCAGCCTCTTGAAACAAGAACATCCTGCCTTTACCTTTCCGCTCACATCTGGGCTCAGCAGCTTCCATTTCAGGGAGTGGATGGAGAGGTGGTGGGTGAGGCACAATCCTCAATCCCTGCAGCAGTAAAAATAATAGTATGAAGCATGACAACATGGGAAACAATTTATTGAATATTAGCAATGAGAGGTTTTTGAGACTAAATTGTCACAGTCTAAGAATTCAGATTTTCCAGAGAAACCATTTGTACTTTGACTCACTGCTCATGTCAGATTGGTTAGATAGCATTTTATAAGTGGAAAAAAAAATGGCTCTTTGCAGAAAGAAGTGATAAAACAGCAATAAATTCACCCCTTTCCCTTCATGGATCTGGGAATAAATATATAATCTTCTTATTGTTTTGTCATTTCCAATCAGGGTCTCCACAGCGAATCATCTGGCTCCATATATCCTCATCCTCTCCTCTCCAACCAATTAGCTTCATGTCCTCTTTCACTGCATCCATAAATCTCCTCTTTGGTCTCTTGCCTGGCAGGTCCCACCTAAGCATCCTAGGCTAGGGAATAAACATATGGCTTTACTACAATATGACTATAAATATGCATTTTATTAGTTAGTTAGCTTTTTCAGTTCTTTAACTTTTCCTTGTTGTTGGTGTGTTTGTTCTTATCCATAAAGTGAAAAAATACATGTTTTTTCACCACACGTTTGAAATATCACTAACTAAAAACAAGAAAAGGTTTAGGTGACACTGAAAATGCAGCAATAATGAATTAAATCAGGAAATCCACAATTAAATTGGTTTTTATTTCATTTAAACCCCAAACAGTTCTTACTTTGTCTTATATTGTCTCGAAATGTATTTTATTTATTTTAAACATCTGTTTGTGACCTTTTTTCTGTGGTTATTTATCATCACATTTCCTGTTATCAAAATATTCTTAATTGGAAAAACAGATGAGGACTACAGACTTGTTTCATTTGTCTTGTTGAAAGATGTCCCTGGAAGTAAAAGATGATCTTTGCATTAATAAAAGTGTAAATTAATTTTGTTAATTTCACTAATTCCTCAGTTGAACACAACGTTTTGAGATTTGTTATAATTATGACAATTTCTGTCTTTTGTTAAAAGAGCTCAATGTATTTTTTTCCCAGGAAAGATTTGACAGTCCAATTTATTTAACCTCAAAACTGATTTTTACCTTATATTTGCAAACTTGACTTATTGTTGTTATTCTTGTCGAAGATTTCCCAAAGACCTTGAGGTTAGATAAGATAGCTAATAATGAATTATGGTTCTTGTTGACTTGTTCTCATGCCTTTTGTGCACTAAATTCCTCCAGATTCCTTGAATCCTTGCACTGAAACAAACAGATTAGTTCCAGTCTTTTTCCCTTTTCTATTTGCTCTTTAGAGACAGCTTTTCATTGATACTTTTTGTAAAAACCCAACTTTTTGTAAAAAGCCATTGTTACAAATATATTGTCTTAAATAAAAGAAAATTTCCTCGCTGCTAGCTCTAAATTGAACCTGTCACTAAAATGTCACAATGAAACAAAAGTTGGAGCAAATGTAAATATTACTTTTGACACAGCTAAACTTTTTTATGATATGTTGAACGATATTCAAAGAGAAACACAATATCAAATAAAATGCACATAAAAAATTGATTTTCAATAAGAAACAATCATAAAACTGTTGCACCGTGTTTTCAAAATTAGGTCTTAAGTGAAGGAGTCATTCCTGCCGGTCTGAGGAAAAACAGATAAGTCTCCTGATGAACAATTGCTGGAAGTTGCTCACTGAGAGGGTGGATTTTAAGTGATTTATTTTAGATGGTTGTGCTCAAAAGCTACTGTGGGTAACATAATGGTTCTATACACACACACAGCAAGGAGCTACTCCCAGATGAACCCTGGGAAACATTTTTCTTCATAACAGTGGTTCTTACTGGTCTACCACAGTCCAATCACTGCACTTACTCATTGAATAGGAACATCATCACACCGCTGCATTAATTTGAGGGGATTTTGGTCTGCATAATACAAGTTTAGTCATTTGTGTGATCTCGCTAAATAACTGTGATGTTCGTGTGTGCATATATCGCAAATATAGACGTCCAGTAATAACGTCTTATTACATCATTCTGACAGAAATACATTTTTAACCTTATGGTGTTGTTTGTTTAGGGAACATATATATGAAGTAGCACAGTTTGAGATAATAATAAAAAAAATAACACAAACATAAGATTAAAATGATTAATTTTCTTACTTTTGGCTCTGGTCTATTTTGAGTCAGTAAACTTGCCATTATATCAGAAAATTAGTTCTCAGTTAAATTTACAATATGTTTTCTTTGTTCACAGAAGGAACATTTTATAATGAATTTCTTACATATACACAGTTGCAGCAAACTAAATTAAATGGCAGTCAGAAAATTATTGGGCCATGATTAGAGCAAAGGTATTCAATTTCTTGAAATTTGCTAATAGTATTATAAATAGCATTAATTTCAATTAGTATGTTATCTATAAATAATTGTACATAGATTATGTAAAGAAAACAATTTGTTGCGTTCAGGGTGACTTGAAGCTTTCATTATATAACATTCAGTGCTCAAAAACCTACCTGACATATACTTCTCTGCCTTTTAAGAAATAATAAATAACTGCTATAAGATGTGAAAAATAAAACATAAAAACAGAAGTGAAATTTGTAGGTATATATTGACTATTTTATTTATTTAACGATTACAATAAAATTGAAAACTTAAGGATTCCCAGTGCCTGTGAATGTAGCATTAGTTTATGGTCTCGAGCTCTTTTTTCGCGGGCATACGTTTTAGCCAAAGCCGTATGACGCTGGTTTTAGCCATAGCATATCTTTGTTCTGAGGAAATAAGCAATCTTGAGTTTTCTTTGCACCAAAACCTTAAATATGGATAGATTTCTGTCAACTGTGAAAAGTGAGTATTTGTTTACCTCACTTAGACCAACTACCATCGATTAAATCCCGCGAGATCGCTGTTGAGTTAACCTAGCTAACGCAAGGTGGGCCAGCCTGGTCTTCGGGAGCCACAACTTTCCTTGCTTCAACACACCTGATTTAAATGTTGAATGACCTCATCGGTGTGGCTTCAGCTATCAGAATCCTCTTAATCACCCACTAATTCGGATCAGGTGTGCTTATGCAGAGAAACACTTTAAACATGCAGCAGGACCCTCGAGGACCAGGATTGCCCACCGCTGCGTGGTTACCATAACTACCAAAAGGCTTCTGGTTCACTAAACGTGACTGAGCTATCTACTGAATGGATGCCGCTTAGAGACAAAACGGCCATATTTTCTTTAAAATAATGATCAAATTGAGCAAACAGTGTATTATTTTTTAAGACAAATTACAGCTATTTGATATTTAGATGTTTTTTTAAATAAACAAATATAAATTAGACATTTAAAGTAAATGTCAGTTATTCTTAAAATACTTTGTCTACTATTTTTTATCAGTGTATTCTTAAGTCATAGTAATTAAAACAATTTAAACAAATGCAATAATTAGCTCTCATTTTAAAGTGGATGAAATATCCTGATACAATAGTTTGATTCATTCTTCAGCTGAACATGACTAGTAAAATCAGAGTTGTCAGATAATATTGACATTGGCTATAAAGAAGTACTTTTATTTCAAACTCTTGAGCTACAGTTGGTCTAATATGTGTCAAGCTGTTTTATTTATATGTCTCTAGAAGTAAAGCTTCAGCTGTTTTTGTCACATGCTGTCATTCCTCAGATACAGTGGAAGATTTATAAAAGCTAGGAAGCCAAGATAGACAGAAACTTATATCCTATAAATTATTACATTCAATTCTTGGTATCAGGAGAGTAATTTTAAAGGGAAGATTTTTTTCACTAAAGATGATTTTCTATCTGCCAAGATTTGAGTTAGCTGTTTTTTTTTTTTTTTGTCTAAGGTGAATTTTACATTACTGCGTCTTTATGTGTTTGTAGGAATGTACAGGTAAGAAATGCAGAGTTAGAAAATAGCTGATTTTGGATTTGGTGAGCCAAGATTACTGTTATCATCAGAGGTTCACTTAAAGTAATTTGTGGGTAGCACACATGCTAAAAACAGTGTCACCACCTGAATTTAATTAAGCAAAGAATTGATGCAAGGAGTAGCTTTTCTTTCCATTCATCATGAGTGTTTCCTTCTGTACACACCTGGGGGGCAGTGTTGATCTGACTGGGGTCATTTCAAATGTTCTAGGTTCAACTATGGCATATGTTCAAGAAATTAGATCAGCTTTCTCTAGTTGTATTGACTGACCAGTATGTGCAGCATTAGATTTTATTATCTTTCAAGATGGTTTCAACTTTCAGTGCAAAAAACATCTTCACACATCTACATGTTTCTAGTGCCTTTAGGTGCATACCGGTAATTATCAACTAGGTCTCAAATGAGAGAAGGAAGCAGTAACGTACTCTTTTATAAAAACATCATTATTCATTAATCATACTTTATACACCAGCCTTCCTGTGCTTTCATCACAGCAGAGTCCATTTAGTGTGCTGGGCAAACCTCTATACAGCATTCTGACCTTTCCATCATCACTACAGTATTTCTTTTTCAAATGAATGCAGCTATAAACAGAAATAAATCAAAATGATGCCACTGTATACTTGATGTAATCAAAGCTAGAAGTAAAAAATGTGACTTATTTTGTCTATACTCCTGTCACCAAAGTGAAATCTAATTTGTTTCCAATCCACATTTTGCTCAAGACCCTTACATGTTGGTTGGCGTTAGGGCATGTAAATACAATATAGAACGTAGAAAGGAGGTTTTAAAAAAGCTTGCAGAAACGCTGAAATAAGATATCAACCTAAATATTGAATAAGATATCAACATAAATATTGTCAATGTAAAAACAAGAGCACAGAAAGCAGTGAGAAGCAGCAAAATCTCTGATGAATTTTGACATTAGTTACTTTCTCTTAGAGAAGGTTGAATGAGTTTAAACTCTTTATTTTGTTTTTCGCAAGTGAAAAAATGTTCTTGTGTAAAATTAATAGTGTTTACAAATGATCTCTTGAGTCTTTTCAGTCAAATAATGCATCTCCAGCTTGTATATCCCAACAGACAAATTTGGCTCACGGGATGTTATCTAAAATAATAATAATGATAATAATAATGATTTTAGTCCCTAACAATAGAACATTCATCCTGGCTAAATAAGCATGAAATACAAATCTCTGTGGTGAATAAATCAGTTGAAGAGGCTTTGACCATTTTGCCCCGGCAGTGGGAACGTCATACACCTCAGTCTAAAGACGGACAGGATATGATTCATACAGTATAAACTGCAATGTGATGGAGTATGTGCAAAATACAAAATTAAAAACTACTCTATATTATTTCCATTATGAGTCTAAGGTTTCCTCTTGAGCAGAGTGCTAGGATGAGTGCTCTAGAGTGGGGGTTGTGCATGTGTGTAGGGGTGTCTTAGGTTCATCTGCTTTTGTCTTTTCTCAGGTCTTACAGGAATCTTGATGCAGAGACAGCTGACATATTCTGATGAAGTCATAGAGAACCTGTTCTCTGAAGTTTCTAGCTTAGAGGTTTTCCCCAAAATAGCAGACGTGCAGGTAAGTTAAAGGGTGTGAGCTAGCTTAGAGCCCACAGTCCAAGTCAGGACCTAACAGTAATACATCAAATCAAAGTGAGCTTATTGTTTTTAAAACAAATGTTGGGCTGTTTTAATTTCAGCTCGCAATAACTTATATTGCAGCTGAGTTATTAAGTTTGACATTAATCACAGAGCCAGTACGTATCTATTAAATGTGGTATTATTAATGTGTTATTATTTATAAGCTGCATTCATTTGTCTCACTCCTGCAGATTGAGGACTGTGCCATTCAGCTGTGGAACTGGGCAGTGACCAAAACCGTGGGTGCTGCTTTAAGTACAATTCAAAGAGCTAAAGGTACCTCTCTGATCGCCGTTTGTATTCAGATATCAGCTCCAATAGTGATCATGTCAGAAAATATTTTAAATTTTAGCACAATGTGAGAGGTGTGAGCAGGGCGAGTCGCAGTTACATTGCATCATACTGCAACATTTTTTTCCCCTCATGCAGTCCGTCATGTTGCATGCAGTCTGCTGTACTGCTGTGAGCCTGACAATCCAACAGAGGGCGCCATCCGCAAGCAGATCCTGGTGAGCAGTGCTCCAGGCATCCTCAGTGAGTGCTCAGCATTTCAGGAGGACAAGGCCCATTTGTCAGTGTCTAATCTTTACAGATGGCCAGCAAAACAGGGAGAACCTGGCTGGAGTGCAAAAATCCCCAGATGGCAGATCATTTCTTGAGGCTTGCTGTCAAGGTGAATAAAAAATGAGCACACAAACTAAGAGAGAGAGCTCAGATCTGTGCAAGTTTAGAGCAAATAGAAATATGGTGTTTTTACAAATGACTGTACATGCTACATCCCTAGAGCCTGGAAACCCTCTACAGCCAGCTAACGTCCAGAAGCAACGCTGCAGCTGAAAGCTCTTCATCCAAGGCGGATGTGGAGAAGGATCTACTTCGAATTCTGTCATACCAGGCAGAATCGGTGAGCATGTGATGCGATGTTCGACACCTTCAATGTGAATATTTGTTCTTGTGATATTTGGCAGCTTAGGAAGTGCTGTTCTGACAGACTTGCAGTGTGAAGTGTGAGACAGCTAAAATGTGAACCGAGAAACAATGAGAGGGGCAAATTTCAAGCAGCTGATGGAGAATGTCACATTGTTTGCTGACATTTAGCAGGAAGTTCAAGTCTGATCTTCTTTACAGGCCTTAACTCAGGGGAGTCACCAAGACGCCGTGGATTGTGTGCAGCGCTGTAAAGACATATTGCAAAGACTGCCAACAGAAGTAAACAAAGTTTCTCTAACAATAATATATGTATTGATTTATCACATTCACGGCACATATTGTTGTTGGAAGTGAGGGGGATGTTAACTGTGAATATACTCTCTGAACACAGACGGCTTACCTCTCCTTCATGTGCTACAACTTTGGAATAGAAACTTACAATCTGAGGAAGTTTGAGGAGAGCGCTTTCTGGCTGAGGTAAATACGATTTTTAATTTTTAAAGAGAAAAGATTTAGAAGCTAAGTGGTTAAAGTCTTGTTTTTCAGCCAAAGCTATGACATTGGAAAAACAAGTGTGAAGTATGGACCTGGACCAGATGTTCTGGTAAGACAATATAGAAATATGACACTGACAACAGTTGTATATTTAAATGGTTTATTCTTTCCTTTTCCCTCTTCATAGGCTAAGGCTTTGCGGCTCCTTGCCACCGTTTATTTAGACTGGGATTGCCAGAAATTTCAGGAGAAGGCTCTGAATGCCGTCTGCTTAGCCAACAAGGTGGGATATGAGAAAACATTCTCACATTGTTCTCTGGGAGCAGGATGATGCCTGACTGGTTCTGTGTATTCTGGCAGGAGTGTGTGAGCACATCTGGACTGTATTTAATGATAAGAATCCTCCTGAGATGTGAGGCTCCAGACAATCATATCACCACAGGTCAGTTATTACCAGGCCTCGATGAATTATTTATACAGAATGTGATTATTACCACTGGCCACATTGGAGTGTCAGTTGGGAAGAACTTGGAGACACAGGTTGAAGAATAATAAGATGCTGCTACTTTGATCAAGTCTCTACCGTGATGTAATGACTCCTGAGGATTTTACAGCTCAGGTCAGGTTTTCCCTCAGAGCTGCTCAACAGTAAAACACAGCGCCTGTTCTGGGAACTTGGGAAGTGTTAATGTGTCTCTGTCGGCAACTTAAGCTGTGTTAGAAATGCACATTCGAAAGCAGATCACCAACTTGTGTTTTCAGGACTTAATGAGATTCTGGAGTCTCAGATTTCTCTTGAAGTCTGTCTGAGCATCGTGAAACTACTCATGGCGGAAGACAGGTACAAACCTTCAAACCTTTGCTAGTGATCCCTTTTTGTAGAAATGCACAACGCACTCGCACAGTCGTACGTGGAAACCTTATCTACTATCTGGCTCTAAATGATATCCGCTCTGATTATTCTAGAGAACTGCTGGCATTTGAGTATTTGAAACATGTGTGTCAGCACTTTGAGTCATCCCCTGACCTGGGATCTGCTCTTGTGTTGCACATTGAGCTGCTGCTGCAGAGAGGCAATGAGCTGCTGGCTAAACAGAAGATAGAAGATGTCATTACTGGTAATATAATTTTATAGGCAGTCCTATAAAAATAGAATAAAACATTTTACACCGATCCAGATTTCACATAGTGAGTTTATTATTCTACTCCTACAGGTCATTATACTGGTAAACAGCTGGCTCCACAGGCCCTTACAAGTTTGCATGTCCTGCTGTGGGATCAGGGGTCCAAACATTTTGAGGTTTTCTATAGTGTCATTAATATTAGCATCACATTTAATTGTGTGGCTACATTACCCAACTCTAGTTTAAATTGTTGTTTTCCAGGCTGGTAACCACTCTGAGGCTCTTCAGTGGTATAACTACTCTTTGAGTTTCTTCAAGTCAGGTCAAATAGAGCCCAACTTGGGCAAACTGCAGAGGAACAGAGCTTCTTGCTTTCTGCAACTTCAGCAGCAGGAAAAGGTAAAGCTGTAGCAGCAAGTCAAGTCAGCAAATGCCGTGGCACGGGATTTGTGTTGACATGCATATTAAAACGTTCGTTCCCAGGCCAAAGAAGCAATTAAAGAAGCAGAGAGGTGTGATCCTGAGAGCATCTTTACTCAGTTTTGTGTTTACAAGATTGCTGTTCTGGAGAGCAACGCAGAGAAAGGTATCATCAAATCATTAGCTGTGTCATGCCTGCACAGGAAGGACGTTCAACATTTTTGTTGTTGTTGCAGTTTCATCACTGATTGTTTACCAGTAAATTATTTGTGCTGAGGAGACTTTTTCTTTGCACCAGCTGCAGAAGCGCTGAATGCGATGGGACTTCTGTCCAAGAGTCTGGTGTCCAGTAGGGACAAACTGCTGATATCTGAGACTGCAGCTTCCAATCTCATCAGTCTGGCTGCTCAGATTGCTCTGGAGGTAGACTTCATCACAGCACATTCATGTGGGATCGCATTGAAAATAATGGTTAAAGTGATGATGAGGATGGTTGTTTCCTTGTGACAGAACGACCAGCTGGAAACAGCCATAAAAGCTCTGGAGGTTCTGTGCAAAAACTCCACCGATGATGCTCAAGTTCTGACTGGTCTGAGGTCCGTGGATGCTAAAACACGACTCGAGAAGACACTTGTCATTGTCGATTTTATGTGCAGACTTTTTAAAAGTAGAGGTGACCCAAAATGCTAATGGTAAAAACAGAAATATGATCCCATAAAACCACAGTGAAACACAAAGGGTGAAATTAAGACGTAGAAAACACAAAAATGACACAGAAAACCAAACATTAAGCAGCCAGTTGGTGTTACATGATGTTTAGGTCCCTCTAAATAAGACAATTAAAGGCCTTCAAACTACAAACTACTAAAATAACACATCCAAAATCAATTCTAAACAGAACAACACACGTCTTTTAGGTGGTTGCAATCAACAACGACACAACTAATCTACACTCATACATACAAAATACAGCCTTGGATAAAATGAGCATAGTAAAAAATAAAGCTGAGGTTTGTTCACCTTTAGGGATTCATCCTATTATTTCTAATAACATTTCATGTTGATGATCTATTTTCAGAGTCCCTCTTTGGGATTAGTTTTAAAATAAAGAGGTCGTGTTTAGTAGCGTGTCTGAGGGACTGTAGTGATTCTCTTAGTTTTTTATTCACCTCTGATCCACTGACCTATTTTCTCCTTCCTCTCAGAAAGTGTGTCTATGTATAATGATGTTAGTAGGTGAGAAAAAGGAGGTCAGCTCCAGTTTTTCCTTTTATATTTTTACAGGTGTGTGGTTCGGCTTGTGCTCTCCACCATAGAAAAATCAGCTGAAGAGACGAGGTGAGGCAAAAAAAGATGTGATGTATTATTACCTGACGAAGGTTCTAACAATCACCCCCCATACAGGGATGTGAATCTGAGCAGTTTGCTGTCATATCTACAAATGGGTGAGTATAAATGAGCGTGTCTGAGTACAGACAGCATCTGTTTTGCATCTTTTAACCCTGAAAACTTTTGTCATTACCACAGCACTGAAGACACTTTCCCATCAGTCTCACATGACTGCTGAGCAGCGCTCAGAGGAGGCTAACTGGTTCAGGAAGACTGGTACCGACTCTTCCTTTCCTTGCCACTTCAATCGAACACGGTGCGTATCACCTGAAATCTTGCTGCGCCCTCATTTTGTCTGCGTGTGTGGGCTTTTGTGTGTTTTTGTTGCAGCTTGGAACTCAGCCCTGCAGTGTGAGAGCAGCCCTGACAGAATGAGGGATTTCTTTGTGCTGTCTTACCAGGTAAGTGTTCCTGCAGGCTTACTCTGTAGAATTAATCATTATCTACTGTACATGGAGGCAGATTAGGAACACCTGAACAGGATTAACTGTTTCTTTGGAAATCAAAATGGAAGTTTTACTGCTTGTCTCTTCACTTTCAGAACAAACATTTGTTGGATAAATACACCTTTAACCTGTGTGTTTTGCACATTATGATGACTAAGTCTAGATACTTTTTAAAGTAAAAAAAAAAAATCCAACATAAAACTCAAGCAGATGGTCATACATGAACCCTTTTTGTCAGATTTATTTGTAAAAACCTTTAGAAAATTAACTCAAAGACAGAGTGGAGAAAATGAAGCTAAGATAATAAAAAGACTGTAAACAATTATTGAAGGTCTTTTAGGCACATCTATC
This sequence comes from Callopanchax toddi, assembly GCA_006937965.1. Lineage (NCBI taxonomy): Eukaryota > Metazoa > Chordata > Actinopteri > Cyprinodontiformes > Nothobranchiidae > Callopanchax > Callopanchax toddi. Next base: position 2,804,690 of record SSNR01000019.1, on the reverse strand, counting down.
TGAGTAACAATCAGAAGCTTTTATATTAACTGTTTTAGAAGAATTGAATATTATGTGGTTAAAAACAGTCAAACCGTACTTTTTGTTGTTGTTTGGCCTCATAGTTCTCCCTGCTGTGCCCTCCTGACCGCGCTGTGCTCATGGGTCAGAAGAGTTGTCTCCTGATGGCCGCTGCCGCCTCCTTGGAGCTCTGCAGGAAGTCTCCTTACTCCGCCCAGGTGTGCCACCCACCTCTACACCTCATCCTCTACATTTAGCATGCTCTCCATCAAAATGGATGGAAATGTACCAAGACCAGTAGAGAGGAGAGGTGACTAACTACATTATTGGTGCAGGCGTAGGCGTTTGGTTTGAGTCCCTCTGCCTTTGAAGAGGAACTGAACACTAGATGGCGACAGAGAGTCCAGAATCCTTTCTGAGCGTGTTCTGTTCTGACAGGTGGAGGAGCTCACTCAGGCTCTGGAGTGCATTCAGTCGTGTTGGGAGGTCTGGAAGCCCCTGAAAGCATCAGGTACAATAAATAAGAACACTATTTAAGTTAGAGGAAAGTAAGCCTTTGATTTTTTAAATCCTTCATGAATAACTAAACATTTTTCTTTATGTATTTAAAGGAAGCTTTCCTTTGGACCCAACAGACTCTCTGCTGCTGCTGTATGAATTTGAAGCTCGCGCTAAGCTGAATGACCCAAAGGTTGAGACAATCCTCGAGTCCGTTCTGGAGCTGGAAAATGTTGAAATCAAAGTGTTGGAGTCCATGGCGGGTTAGGAAGCTTAAAGCATTGTTGATCTAATCTCTGCTTGCATCAGACATATTTGTAGTTCTTGGTAGTATTAACTGTATGCGCTCATCTTTTCTCCCCTGAATGAAGCCTTGGCCATGGAGCCTCCTGCCTACTTCCCTCTCCTGTCGAAGAAGGCTCTGAGAGTTGCTCTCTCTCTGCACAAGAAGCAGCCACAGCCTGACCTGACCCACTGCAGGCATCACTACACCACAGAAACACACCTCACTCATCATTTTCTCACATAGTCGTTGGAATGAAGGTTGTTTCTGATTGTGTGGCGTGCCTCTGTCATAGCAAGTGTATCCATGATCTGATCAAGCTGTCCCTTCCAAACGGGGCGTCAGAGGTGGAGGCCCGCGTGCTGGAGGAGGTGTGGGACTACTTCGAGGAGGCCCTGTCCATCATACCAGCTGCAGTGAGTCAGCACCAATCACACATCGACATCCCTCGGCTCCCTCCTCCCGTTTCCTCCAACAGAACTGCTCCTTGCTATATAATTAACCCCCTCTCCTCCACTCCATGGCTGCCTGCTCTTCTAGAACTCTCTCTCTCTCTCTTTTATTTTATTTTTTTTAAATCAATGGGCTTTCAGCTGCAGTTCAATTAGCAGATGCTTCCATTCACCGCCCCTTCCTGCCCGTTTGAATGTTAATGTGCTGTACAAATCATCACACTGCCGGTGAGCTGCAGCTCTGAAAGAGACATGGAATTATTGAGACATCACGCTGCTTTTGAGGCAGTGCATATTTCCCCTTTCAGAGGGAGTTCTTACTTGAAAGCTGTTTAATTCTTTGGATCAAAGTAAAGGGACAAGATTAAAGTGTTGGGGAATCTGAATGAAAAAAATTAGAATGAGTCGGATTCATGTTTTTTTTTTCCAGAATTAGTAAAAGGTTAACACACAAACGGCACAGGATTTGATGAAAGTTTACTTAGTTTCTTGCTGCTTCGTCGCACTAAAGACAACTTTGTGAAGTGAGTCACCCAGGTGGCCCCCGTTAAATGGCCTTTTAAACATCTTCCTGCCTCCTCTGCAGCCGGATGACTTCCCAGAGATGGAGACCCTGTGGTTCCTGACTCAGGCTTGGAACACCGGGATAGTGCTGTACAGCTTGGCCCAGTACCCCGAGGCTGAGAAGTGGTGCGGCCTCGCCATGAGCTTCGTCCGTCACTTGGGCTTTCTGCGAGAGAGCTACGAGACGCAGGTAGACAGATGGTGGAGGGAAAGCAGGAAATAAAGCAGCCTTTAAAAAAGGTTTTTGATCCAAGAAACAAAAACATCAGAGTCAAATTAGGGATGTTAATCATTTTTGACTTGGTGTCGTCAACCAGAACACTGCATTAGCATGTTTAAAGGTTGTACTCCTTACAACCTGTTTAAATATTCAAATTGGAACAACTTGCTTCTTGCTCACAATCAAGAGACTGAATGAAAACCATATTTGCTGTTTCCACAGATGTCTGACCTCTACAGTAAAATCCTGGACCGCCTGGACAAAGCAAAGCTGAACAATATGGAAGACTAGAAGAGCAGACCACCTGCTCCTACCTGGATTAGTAAACCTGTTCAGACTGTGAACTAAGTTTTTAGCTTGTTCAAAGAGAATTGTTTCATTAGATTTACATCAATTCAAACTATATCGTTGTTATTGGTGGATGTCGAGGTGTTTTCCTCAAACTCATCTTTACTTATTCTTTCCTGATGAGGAAAATGTAGACGGCAGTAATTTTGGTTGTTAAGCCTGAGCCACAGCTGCTCAAAAGCAGAATAACAAGCACATCCAGATCATAACTGAGTCACATATTTTATTTTCAAACAAATAAACTCTTGTCAAGTCCCAAAATAAAACCCAAACAAAAAGTTGCAGGACTGTGTTCCCTCATGACTAGGACAGGGAAGACCATGAGGCCAAGCGTCCTGATAGGCTGTACCACCTGCAGTGACAGGAAGGAAACTACTGTACAATCAAAGGGTTCATGTTTGCAAGCACTTACTGCACAGATGTGCTAGAACAGAAACATATCATCACCCAAAAGTACAAACAAGAACCCTGACCCCTCCCCCCCCAATAAAATAAAAGCATATATGTCATAATTTCTCTCATCAGAACAACGACCCTCATCAATTATACACACACACAGGCATTCGGGTTCCATCTCGTTACCTCCACCTCAATGGAAAGAGAAAAATGAAATAAAGTTCTTTGGGCTTTGACATGGCTGACTGAGGTATGAGTACCACACACGTTTTTAACAGTCAGCTGTATTTCAACTAAACACCAGAGAGGACCGTTCCTAAACTCCTAATGATTGATCAATGCTCCTGGTTTCTGTGACGTCGTGTAGGTTTCTGCCTGCATCGCTTTTATTTTATTTTACAATATATATATATATATATATATTTTAAATCTATACACCCAGACACGTTCCACAAGAAGTCACATGTAGACAGGCCCTACTTGAGGGAAGTGGATTCCCATCTCACTAGTTAAGTGTTCCAATAGGCATTTGAAGAGAAATATCGACATTACAGCACGTTTGTTATGGAAATTATATCTCAAGAGTAGCTCAAACTTTACTTACCTGACATTTGTGATCTATAAAACATGTTAGTCCCAGTTTGAGTCACACATGCATGAAGCACAGGTGAGGAGGGGGGGGGGGTCTGCTGGGGGCATATTTACATTGTTCAGCTACCACACCGTTTTGAAACAGTCTGCAAGCAGTTTATAAATGGCTCTGTTCCCTTCGGTTATTCCCTGAACTCTGGTTTTGACACAGGTAATGACAGCTGGTTTAGCAGTGGTGCCTGGCAGGTGGGCACACCTGATCAGAAAATGCCTGCAGGTACAGGTGCTCTGTGGGCTAGAGAGGATAAGAGACCCAGAGGTCTGGCTTAACACTTCTCGTTGAGTCTGGCTTTCTAAAGAGGAAAACAAAATCTCTTTGCACTCCAAAGATCTGAACGTTCATAGATCCTCCAGATGTGCCTTCTAACCATCCACGCGTTTACACACGGTGCCGGAATCTGCATGGAAGTGTGCAGCAGGTGAATTCAGTGCCAAACCGACTGACTTGATCAAGCTCCCAGCCTCAACAGAAAAGAAGACTTTAACACAACCCGATTACATCGCCCAGCTGTAGCTGCCTTTAAGTGACAGTGCCTTCCTCCAACACCTTCTGAACTCTCATCATCGCTCAAACATGGCCGTTTAATCACAGGGGAACTGGCATCCGGACGTTAAGTTCCTGAGCTGCTCTCTCAGCCCAGAATCACAAAGAGGTCAACACAGTGGTTCAGTGTCTGCCAACAAGTCAAAGAATTCATAAGTTTATAGATACACAAAGAATGAAGGTTTACTCAAATCCAACTTTAGTGTTGTTTTTGGCAGGGGGACAATTTAAAACAGGTTATATACTGACTCTTTAATCGTTAAAACATCCAATACAATTGTTGTCTTGTTCTACCCGTTTTAAGTCCACCACGGTGGTGGCAGATAGGACAGTACCATGTGACGATTCAGAAGAAAATCCTCTAGGAAGGCAGAGAGTGTAAGAGGGTCGTCTGCTGCTCAACAGGAGTTAGGAGGCTCTGGCTGTCCAAATTGTAAAAAGCCAAATTACTTAATTACACAGGAAAAATGTTAAAAACAGGAAAAAGCAAAAAAGAGCCCACCTAGGCTTGATTTTAAAATCTATTGCACTTAATGTCAGAGCTCCTGACAGTTGAAGGACACAAAATTGTCTCGCCCTTGTCGAATGTTTGCAGCCTCCCTCACAGACAACAGGTAGTCACAAAACAGAATTTGTATTAGATGTAAGGCAGTTTGGTGTTTTGCAGAGATCCCAGTTACACGTCTCTACCCCCGTCCTTTACAGAGCAGCTTAAAACCATTAACAAAATTAAAAATAAAAAACCCACAAGGAAAAAAAATAAAGAACAGCCCTCCAAATTGACAATTCTAGTTAAGTGTAAAATGTATAGTATTCTTAATACGTTGTAAAATCTCAGGATGATGATTTAACTTGTGATTTCATAATATAAATGTAGAGATTCACAACATTTCTTCCTCTTGATCTGCCTCCCATGATGTCTTTATCGGCTGCAGCAGACAACCAAACGGCAAGCTGGTTTATGATAAACGCATCACCAGTTTGTTAGGCTCTTCCACTCATTTCCTCAGTCAGTATAAACAAGAGTGACGCCTCCTTGAACAGTACCATCAGCAGGGCTCGATTTCACCAAGTCTTAAAAAAAAAGAAAAAAAAAAAGAAACAAAAACAAGAAAAATAACACCAACTAAAAACAAAACCGTAGTTGTTCTTCAACCTCTCATCCCGTGTGTCTTTTTAAATGTGATTTTGATGAACATTTACAAAGTGTTCCAACTTGGTATGATTTGTCTCTATTCCCCTGCAACTTATTTTTGAATCCCAACTTCTCTCTCCTGACTTCTGCGCAACATTCTGATCTTCAGGCAGTCCCACTTCACAAAGGGAATTATTCCGTTTTCCCTTTTGTTTTCATTTGACAAATTCCTTTGGAATGACAATTCCAGTCTTGAATGGATTTTGTTGAGAAATCATGCAGGGGTGTGCACAGTCACAGTAATGGTGATAAGACTTCTTTTTCATTTAGAGTAACATAATGATGACACTAAAACTTGATATGAAACATATCTGTAAAAAGGAGGTGAGGGGGGGCCATGTGGGCGTTGGTGGGGTGTCTGGGAGGCAGGAGGGGAGCTCTGCATCGACAGAGGGGACGGCAGGGAGCTCAGAGCTTCTCTGAGGAGGGAATCCAGATGTACGGCCCAGACTGCTCCTCGATGATTTCCTTGATTTTGTTGTAGATCTCCTCTAGCGAGTCACACTGTACAATAGCTGGATGTAAAAGCACAAAAAGATCAATACAGACAGTAAATCTAACAACTTCTAATTTTTCTGGTAATTTCTAATTTATTTGGATCAAACTCAAAAACTTAGGTTTAGGGATTTAATTTAAAGTTTTTAGAGGTCGGTGATTTCACTAAATTGGCAGCTTGGACCTGCTGGTGTGCATCCTAGTGGAGCTGTGACCTTTACCCCTCTCGTTGTAATCATTTTTGAGGTGCAGTTTCACAGTCGGCTGATAACTTTGTATTTTCACTACCGTCAACAGTTTTACAAATTGTTCTTAAACTTTCAAGCATAAGCATTTGTCCATCTTTGCATTATTTAAAGAGCCCATGTCATCGGTTTCCATGTTTTCTGACTTATCATGTTGCAACGTTGAGTTCTCACCTTAAACCTGCCAGAAAGAGCAAAAAACGGCGTCCATCTGTCTCCTAGTACAGCCAGTGAGAAGCTCTTCCAGATTTCAGACCCAGGTTTCAAACCGTTTTTTTCACTCCAGCCCGCTATGAGGTCATAGTGATCCGGACTTGCTTATATGGTAAATTCTCCTCCCACATGCACGTTCACGACAACTGGAGCGAGGCAGTGCCGCCGCCATTGCCCATAGACCGTGTAGTGTTTAGTTTCAGTTTCGTTTCTCTTTCACGCGACGACACTGCCCCCTACTGCAGCAGAAGTGTCAGGCTGCCAAATAAGGAGAAACCCAGCAGAACCGGAAGGCGGCGCTTTCTTCTGATCTCTGAGTTGCTCGTTAGGAAATAATTACAGCGTATTTTGAGTTATAATGGTGCAACGCTAATCTAGAGGCATCAAAGATTACACCTGTTTAATATAAAGTGATTTAAATATGGAGTCACAGGCACTTTAAACATTTGTTAGAATGCTTTAAATCCCACATAGACTGAGACATAGCAGTTTATCTGAGTGAGACAGAGATTAGGTCAGAATTTTAAGGATCTAAATCAGAAATAACTAAAGTAAAAAGCAACACCAACCTGTGAAATATTCTCCAAAGTCTTGCTCCAGCTTAACGGCCTTGTCAAAGACTTTAGTGGCCTGTTCGTATGTCTGCCTCTTATTCATTTCCCTGAAGAAAAAACAAAAAACAGTGACCACATTTACTGCAACAGACACTCTCAGAACTACAGATACATGGATTAGAGCACGAATCAGGAGTCCCACTTACATTAGGGCTTCAATGGATTTTGGTTTTATAAAGATGGCAATCGGATAAAGTTGTGCTTGCTGCAGCCGTTTGATGGCGTTCCCGGACACGTCCAGAATGCAGTGCTTTCCCTGCTGGCAATACACTTTGTTAGGACTACCTCAGTGTTGTCAGCCTACTACACAACATATTCCTGAGGGATTGATTGTGGTTCTGATAATGCTTTAAAAATATTAAAGAATATCAGTAAAAGGACAGTAAAACGAGTAAGGACTCGATGCTTACCCGCTCGGCCACAGTTCTGACAGACAAAATGCTCGTCCCGTAGAGGTTCTCATTAAACTGGCCGGCCTCAATGAATTTATTGTCCTGAATGTCTTTCTCCATTTGCTCCCTTGAGCCCACAAAGTGGTAGTCCTGGCCGTCCATCTCAGCCTCTCGCCTTGGACGGGTTGTATCTGCAAAGGGCAACAGGATGAAGTTTATTTTTGTCACTGCTCTTATGTTTAGTGTGCCATGTGGAGGTGGGCGTTGAACTCACGGGGTACGCATGAGCCAAACTTGTGGGGGAACTCTGAGATGAGGTCATCATTTACTCTGTCCTTCATTGGGCCCAAAATGATCACGGGCCTCGTGTAGTGAACTAGAGTTGAAGCAAAAAAAAAAAATGCAGGTGAGATCACATCAAGAAAGAAAAGCTGATTTTATGTTAACAAAACGCTTTACTCACTTTCCTGCCGAATGACTGGCTCATAGGAAAGGATCGCATCCTCCTGACCCTCTGCAGTGGACAAAAACATCAATGTGTTCACATCTACAGAAACACTAACATGACTGAATCATACATTACTAATTCAATCTAAAAAGTAACCCACTGAGTTCATATTTATCAAACAAACTCACTTGAACTACTTTCACTGTCACTTGTGTTGGACGTCAGGCATTCTGAAGGGAAGAGAGGGAGCTTCAGGTCAATAAAAGCAACATTTAAATAAATCTTATGGGTTTAAATTATATTCACCTGCCTGAGCAGTCAGAGAAAAAAAAAACATTATTCAACACAAGGGTCATCAAAAAAAGGGGGGAAATAAAGAAAAAAGCAGAAGTCTTGTTTGGTGCGGCAGCCGAGCTTTTGCAATATTAGGGAAGTGGTTTTAGGTGCAGGCAATAGGAAATTAAGTGTTTCCTGTGACAATATCCCAAATGACCCAGAATTCTCTGGAGAAATGTTTCCTATTGCTAGATCTGAGCCTGTGGCGGCAGATCTCATATCAGAGAAAAGACAAAGAAAACATCCAGGCGTTACGGCGTTCACAGGAGGAGCTGGGTGACTCGAGGGAACTCGAGTTAGAAATGTTTCCAACCAGACGGAGCGACACTCTGCTGCGGCCACAGACGCTTCCTAACTCTGTGACCTTATAGAGATGAAACTCTACTGAAGAGATTTCCATATAGACCTCAGGAGATGGTGGGAATAAGTGTCACCCTCACTCCCCTCCCCTCTGAATGCATCCCTCGTATGTGCTGTGAAGCTGGTGTGTGTGTGTGAGCACGCATGTACGTCTTGTGTGTCACGCTAAGTGTGTGTGGTTTTTTGCATGCCCAGCCGGGCCTGCAGTGACAAAGCATTTTCTCTGGGGCAGCTGCTTGACACAGTATAACCACACACTTACTCAAACTCTTTGATCCATAAAAGTCATCGCTTAACCCTGGGAAGTCCTAGGTGTCCCGACAGGTGAGAGCAGAAACCAAGAGAAGAAAGCAGACAGGAAGAAGAAGAGGTTAGTGAGAGTTGGGGAAAGAGAAGAAGAGGAGTGCGCCTGCTGACATACGGTGCTGTCATACTCATTAAGCCTGAGCCCCACTTGGTTCATAGTAAGCCACTGCCTTTCAATTACACAAACCCAATCCCATTAAAACGGGATTTGACCTGTTAAGTGTTAAAGCTTCAGCCCAGTAATATGATTCTCCTTGTTGTGGGTCAGTGACTGACTGGAGAATTGATCAGGATTTAATCAGGCCTGTGTGGCTAACACAGCTGGCAGCACACACACGCAGCTGGACACTCCTCTGGAGCCCACAGACGATGCACAGACGCCCCCACAGAGGAACCCCACAGCTCCAGCCCGATGATGCTGGCATGTGGGGAATCTCTCCGGGACGGTGAGAAAGGGATGAGAATGGTGCCGTCACACAAACCATCCCTGGAGGTGAGCGGAAAGATGAAAGATGAGAGACAGAACTGAAGCATGACAGGGAAGGACTGGGAAGAAAAAAAAAAATCCAACACCCCCCCACACTCGATCACACGGGCGATACTCACGTTCAGACTCCACCAACTCCTGCACAATATTCTCCTTGCTCTTGTAAAACGGGAACTTGCGTGAGAGGTTGAAGCTTTTTTTGCGCTTTACTTTGACTGTCTGCTTGTTGATGTGTGGGTGAGAGAGGGGGGAGGGGGGCAATGAGAGGGTGAAAACAAAAAAGACTAGGTTTCAATGAAGATACTCGACAGCCATGCAAAACCAAAAACAACAAATGAAATGTAAACAATATACATCAAATAATGAGAATGAGAAGCAGGTAATGGATGACACCGAATGGCACGTCAATGTGAAGGAGACAGGGAGGTCGTCGACCAATTTAAACATTTCAACAAATAGAATCTCCTGCATGAGAAATACAATACAGACTTTACATTACATCTGATTTAGGTGTAAACATTTGTTCTGACAGATCAACCTCTGACAGACTTTTTAAAGTTCACATTTCTTAGTTTTACTGAGTGCACGAGCTCTGGAGGTTACAAAGACCTCATCTCTACAGTGCTCCTCTGTAATCTATACAGTAAAGCGAGTGCTCTTTGTGCTTGCTTCACTGAGCAGATGCTGGTCCCTTTCCCACACTCTGAAGGAAGTAGGCCATCTCCCTGGGAGCCCTGCAGCAGCTCTGAGGACCGCCGCTCAGGCACCAGGGCAGGGAGCAGCTGGCCCTCTACACTTACCCTGTTAGACTCAATCATGCCTGTCCTGGCGTGGAACTTCACTGTTTTTAATCTGGCACGCTCCTTCTTTTCCACTCTAGAAAAACAAAGACATTTAACTTTTTATTTCAAGTCATCACTCGAGCTTTGAACACGTGAAGAGAAACGGTACCTCTTCTTGCTTGGAATGACCCCGATCTGCTCGCTTTCTCCATGAGGAGTGACGAGCCTCGCCTGCCACCACTCGTCGTCAGAAGCATTGATCACGTGAAGGATATTCCCATAGGTGAAACTCAATCCTTGGCTGGGCAGGCAGCTGTCTCTTGTTCGGTCGTACTCAAACAGAGCTCTACAAAATCAAAAGCTCTGGTTACTCTCTGTTCCCTGTGCTCCAATTACCCCGTAGACATCCCACATACACTCAGATCAGATTACTGCACCACGTGTCCAAAGCTGGCACAAAATCGCTGTTTATGAACTTTCATGTAACTGGTTTGTTGGGTGTTTTATTAAATAATATGGCTTGCGTGTACTCCAGTATAAAACAGACAATAATTGAAGGTTTCTTCATGTGTTTGAAGGCAGCACACATTAAAACGTGCCATTCATAATTTCCTTCAGCAGTTCACACAAATTTTCCACTAGAAACACGCTCTATTTATTGTCTGAGTATCTTGTCGGACAAGTAAACCAGCAGCCATTTCTAAAAGGCATTAATACCGGTTTTACAGGTTTTCAGCTTTCCTCGACCAACAAGTCAACATCAATGGGCCATACAACACAGTCCGGTACACAGGCAGGCTGTAGCCATCAGGCATGCTTTTCCTTTTAGAAATTTTAACTGAGGTACTTTAACAGACTGCAGCAGACAGGACAAACAATGGTGAAACCATCACAGTGCAACCCAGAGGAAGCTTGTCAGTCTTTGTCGTCACCAGGGAAACAAATCTAGTGTCAACACAGGCTGACAAGTGATAATTGAATTCCCTGTGTTAGCCAAGTTGTAGCACCTTGACATTCTTGTGTTACAAAGAGCAAAAACACATGTGACCGCTACAAAGTGCACCTTACACGCCTCCACATTCCTGAGGCCGAGCAGGGAGGATACGACAGCTCCTGCTACAGTGTGCAAACTCAACAGCTTTTCCAACATAACTGTGGGCTTAGTCACCTGCACAAGAGCAGGGCTGGCGGTACGCGCCTCATAGGAGACGGTCTATAAGAGAGGCATGAGTCAGACTGGTCAGCTCTGACACAAGCGGTCTTCAAATAAGATAACACCTGTGTTTTTGTGAAACACTGCTTTTCTTCTCAATCAATTTAGAAACGTAGCTTTTAGGCAGAGGTGAAGTGAAACACAGGGAAGCACTCCGACTATGAAGGTTACGTCATGTAGTGTTTTCACCTTGAACCTTGTGCATCCTCTGTAACTCGCTGCGTTTGTGTGAGCGGGGGGTTGCCACCTGTTTTAATTTCTAAATGAACATCAATCCAGTTTGGCGGGTGGCCTAAAGCTTCATAACACAAGTCGCCTCGACAAGCCCCCTCTGTCAATCTGTGCTAAACAAAGTCGAGGCAATGTCACGCGAGGTGGCAAAACAACAACAACACATAATATGTCAGCTTTTAGATGATGAAAGGCATCAACCCAATGCCCCAAATTAAAGGTTATCTCACAAACAGCTCAGAATAAAATATGTTTTACTGAAGGATCCGTTCCATGTGTGGCTGCTTTCAAAAACACGTGTTCAAGCTTCTCTCTCCCCCGCAGACAGGATGAGGTTTGTTATGCAATTTTAACAGCAAAACTAAGAATTTGATGTAGTGAGCGCAGCTGTGCGTGTAGGTCTGTGCACATGAAGCTTACCTGACATAGAGGGAGCGCTTCTCGCTGGTGCGCAGGGAGCCCGATCCTGAGCTCATGCTGCTGTTCATCATCTGCTCCCTCAGGTCGTGGATCTTTGACTCAAAGCGACTGTATTCTGTGTTGAAGAGAGGAAAATGTCAAACGTCTCCTCAAAAAGACGTCCGTGAGCATGCACTTCTTGACCAATTTGTATAAAAACCAGTGAGTGTAAGACTCTGCTCTTGCTCTACTGGAAAATGATTTGAGACCAGAGCGTTGGTGAGCTCAGCAGTGAGCCAGAGTGTATAGAAAAAGGTTCAGCAAATCCTTAAGCTGATTAATGACCCCAGGTACAGATGGTTTATCACAGATCTGCCTTACACATCCAGTAATGTCTCATGTCAGGTAATTAATTACGCAGATTAATTAAGTTCAACATGGGCTCTTTAGTGAGGTTTAAAAAAAGAGAAGGCCTCCAACAAGTTCAAATACAGGACCATTAGTCATAGGTGTGTGAATCCAGTTGCAGCTCGGCAGCACAGGGATGATGTATGAATCCAGCTGGACCTGCTCATTAAGAATGCTCTCATTAGCCTGCTGAGCACAGCGCGCTCTGTGCCCAGGCTGCTAGAACACACAAGGCCAGCACACCGCTAGATAAACAGACCGGCAGAAGGATCCAGAAAAACAAGCAGGCTCAGGTGATCACACAGAGGATGCAATGGGCATGTAAAAAAAGCAACATATGCAACCAATTTTGTCGTCTTATTTTTGTATTCTATGCCACTACTGAAAGTGTTAAATGTTTTCTTTAGAACAGCTGGTGTGCTCAGAAAGTTGGCTGCATTAAACAAATGAACGCATATGTCTGTGACAATACAACATGGTGTGTATTGACTATAATTAATCTATTTTTATAAACAGCATAAGAAACTATCCAGATTTACTCTTCAGGTCTGTAGGGGTTAACTTCTCCTACCTTAAACTGACAACACTTCCTGTAACGTGAACGTCAGGAAATCAAAGTCCATAATTTATCAGTCTAACCCCGAAGTAACCGTATAAAAAAAACAAACACCTCGGTCTGCACAGATGTAAGTTAGTCCAAGCTCCTGAGAAACACTGAGCAGGTGCAAAAACAGTCTCTAAATCACTCCCTGCTGAAACCTACAGGGAATTCTGAGTAAACATGGAGCCAGTGTGGGCCTGGTGTCTGCTCCCCACCCTTCTCTCCGCTCAAAGGGTTAACAATACCACAGAGTGACGCTGCAAGGTGAGGTAACCAGACACTTCTTGACTGGCTGTAACCAAGAGCAACGATCCAGCACTCCTAGAACAGGGAGCAATACGAGGAAACAGCCATTCAGACTGCTCCACTTGGCTTTCAGGCACAGGAGGGAGAAGAGGACAGAGCAGGAGCAGCAGCTGCTTGGGAGAGGAGGGACTGAAGAACAAGACAAAGAGTAGCTAAATACAGAGAGCCTTCTTAATGCCCTGCTTCACAACACCACCAACCTGAAGGGCTGCCTGAGAGCCTCGTCAGCAAGACAGAACCAGTGTTATCAGGCGCTCAGGTGGCGCTACTGCCTATTAATGTTACTGACGTCCAAATGACTCATCTAAATTGTGGGAAATCAGGAGGAGCGGAAATAATATGACAATCAGTTTAAGACTGAAAAGTTGGAGTGGAAATCACAAGATAAACTGCAGCCACACCTTTTTGATAATGGTGACATCAGACTCTGGGCTGTTTACAGTACAGCACTTCATATTTTATGATTAAGTAATGATTATACTTCTTACAGGACATTTCAGTCATTTTGAAGTGGCGTTCTATCAGCTACTAAGAACAGTAAGAACCGTACCCACTAGTGACATCACTCAAAGCGAAAGCAGGCTCTAGAAATGGGAAAGTCCTCTGAATGGAAAATATATCCGCTTGGGAGAGACACTGCTGCAGAAAAATAACAAACTAGTGGCTAATTATTAGGTATTTAAGATTACGCTTGCAAAAAAAAAAAAAAAAAAAATCACAGTGATGCATTAGAATGCAATATTACCTGTTTAAAACCTATACATTTTTCAATGAGACTTTCAAAATTGTAGGGTTTTACAAACAGATAATATGGTCAATACGGATTTGAGCAAGAGACAGAAATATCCCTTTAACAACAAGATGTGTTTCATTTGTAAATTAAGATTTATACGTCTGCAATGGAAGAACGCTTCCAGTGTTTAAATGTGTTTTACACTGATGACAGAATTAGTCTCATAACAGTACCACTAGAAGAAAAACAAACTGTGCTGAAACGCAGGCTTTAAGGGACATTTTTAAACAAATATGTGCACCCACAGTAATGTAAACAAACCTTTGGCAAGAGCGCAAATGGATCAAAACACATATTTGAGGTAAATGCAGAGGAAAGATCTGTATCTTCATTCAGAGGTTACCAGGGGTCAAAACTACACAGTAGGATTAGTGGTAGTACAAGAAACTGATTTACTTTTTACTGGAAAAATAAAAAGAAACGTAGAGTTAAAACTTACATATTTTAGAGAATGAACTGCAGACAGGACACTCATAAAATAGCTATTTTCTGGCTTACATGTTTTTCTTTTAATTCACTTAGTGCATACCACAAAGTAAAACTGAAACTTTGATATTTCAAAACTAAACCTGTGGAAAAATAATTTACCAAATTAGACCTTTAATAAATGTCTGAATGTTACATGCTTTCATGATGTGGAGGTTATACTGATAAGCTCATAAAACCTTAATACAAGTTTTATTCTCGTTTTGAAAGCATCTATTTTGATGCTTTTCAGTACAGAATGCTATAAATATTACCATCTCCTATTTTAAAGCTATTCTGTGATGTTACAGACAAATGGATTTAACCGATATGACGACTCTCTTAACTGGGGTAAAAAAGCATAAAGCCAGTATCTGAAAACCAGGATTGAACTACAAACGTGATAATAAAAGTGACATCACTTAACATCTCAACTGGTATGGCAGGTTAAGCTCGATGACTACAAGATTCCATGGAAGTGTATCTTGCTTTATAGCATGGGGCTCAGTTCTGCCACATTCTTACCAAAACCCTAAGCAAAAGTATTTCTCTAAACTGGATTTAATACACCATCAGTCAGAACATCGAGCAGACAGTCCGACTTCAGATGAGTAGGGAAGTCACAGGTGTATTAATGAGGGCTACATCCCACTTCTGCAGCTATGTATGGTGGATGTTCTCTAAAAATATGCTAACAAGCAGAACTTCCTTTGTAGGGAATGCAGCCCTTGTGCTTTCCCTACTGTTTTGAGTCAAAACATCTGCCATGTGCCTAAATAACTAAGCTTCTACTGATTTTATTGATCAGATTTGTTTATATAACAGACTTCTGTACACTTATACAATTATGAGTTTGAAAATATTTTCTTATACAAGAAAATAAATCTAAAAAATGACAATTTAGACCCCCAAGTCCAAACAGTCAAATATCCAACAAGTGAAAAGACAATATTCAACTAATGACCTACAGTACAGCATCCTCCACTTATGTTATAGCTTCTTGGGAATTTTAAAGTTAGCCATTTTTTTTTTCTTAATAGAAAATGTAGATAAATCTAAATTTTACAGAAATATAAATAACTACATCACCCTGTTTCTTCCAGCTCTCACTTTGTAGTCACTCATTTCACAACTCCTCAAATAACCTGAAAATATCAAAGCACAGCTGTGATGGATACAGAATATTAACAAATATTTCTATAATCTCCAAATGCAGAAACATGTTATTATGTTCAAGTTACTAACAAAACATTTTAGAAATAATCACACCCATCTGGCTATAAAAAAAAACTAATGTGCTGTACATGCTGGCTGACGTTATTCCTGACCGGTTCAGCTCTTACTGGTGATCAATCACACATAAATGATTCAATAAACAAGCACACCTTAGAAGTGCTGCAAAAGTGTGCATCTTCAATTATGACTGTAAAATCCAGGTTCTTTAAATCAATTAATACTCCAGAGGGAGCCTGTATTTTTAGGAGTGACCCACAGGAATAAAAGACAGCTAATAGAAACTGGGACTATTCTGTGTCTCACTCCCACTTTGTGTCCTCATTAAGTTGTACAGCTTTTTAAATTTTATTTTGGGGGATGGTGGTATCTTTTTTGATCCAGTTATGCAACACACTGAGCATGTGCTTGTAACGTGAGAAAGCGTTATGTTCTTAGGGAGTCAAGTGAATGCAAACACCTAGTCCTCAGTAATATTAGCACATTGCAGAAGGTGCATGTAAAATGTGTCTAAAACATTTCGACAAAGGCCTCAAATGCACACTGTTGTGAGTTTAATGAGGGTGCACAGAGTGTAACATTTCCTCCAAACCCTCCTCCCATTTCCTACATGCACAGACTTAAGTCCAATTACACTCTGACGGTATGCACAAATACACCCCTCACTTTCATTCTTGACAAGGAGTTAAAGACCTGATGATGCTCCAGAAAGCCGGGCAGGCCTCCTGCTGAAGCCTGTTTATTCTTTTGTGGCTTCTTGTAGTATTCAGAGCTGGCCTTCGATCAAAGGTCCATTGATGCCCAGGCCCTGGTCTCTGAGAAAACTCTCCAGGCAGTTTGCCTGGCATAAACTAGCACTCATCTTCCATTCCCCTCTGACTGACTTGTCCAGCTCATTGGGGGGCTCCTCCTGCTCCAAACTCAAATGGAACAACATGTCCGCTGATTACTGGCTTCAGATCTCAGGTCATCAGAGGGGATGCAGGAAGTCAATCATTTGCCAGCACTTGACTTGTGAGTTTAGAGTAGTTAAGGATTGTACACTAACAGATAAGTCTCTTTCACTGAGTGACAAAAGAGGCACAGAGCTGAAAGCAGGATTTGTTACAGGAAACAAAGGTTCCCTTTAACCAACGCATAATTATTCAAGATTCTGCCTGAATGATCTGGCATGCTAACATGAACTCGTCAGGGCCAAGTATGACAACTTCCAATCTGTTTTTTGAGACTGAAACACAAACCGAATCGCATAGCTGAGTGTAGCCTCACTGTTATTCAAAACTCTTACTTCACATCAATTCCAGTGTCCTTGATTCATTATTGTACATTTGAGGATATCATTGAAAGAGGTATGGATTGAGAACATGCTACAACTTATGCCTCTTCACATTCCTGTCATAGTCCAACCAGAGAGCTCACAAAAGCTCACAATATCCTCTTCAGTGTTATTACAGCGTCACTGTGACACGCTTGTATACACACACAAAGATTGACTGTAGGACTGAGAAATATGAATGCGTCGAGGCGGCTGTAATGCACAGTCAAGCTGGTGGAGCTATTTTGTTGAATAAACCTGAAAAAAGCTGAGCAACACCTGAACTTTGCTTCAGTCAGCATGAAATGTGGACCTGTGGTCAGTGAATGTGGTAAGGCAGTGGCATACAGATGTAATGTCATGAGCTCACAGGTGAAGTGAAAACACCAGGCTGGCTGACACACCTGTGTGTGCCCCCTACCTACAGGTTAAGGTTACACAAGAATACAAAGCAGCTGTTGACCGAGTTCAGACACTTGAAACTGCTTAATAACTTCACTCACCCAAATGAATGAGTATTTTTATATTCTGAGGACGTTTCTACTTTAAATATCATAAAACTAGCCGGACTCCAGCCAGGTAATGGCAGATGTTTACTAAGCAGGGTGAGGCTCTTTTTTTAAACCGTCATTCACTTAATATATATGGAATATATACGTGTAACTGCACGTTTTATCTTTAAAATAAGTATATATTAAATAATGGTTGATAAAGTTAAAGTACACCTATCTGTTTTTACATGGTGGGTAAAGTTCAGGTTAGTGCTAATTTAGCAGCAAACGTCCTCGGTGCATAGCAGGTAACACGGAGATTACAACTCACGGAAGGAGAGTGTTCCTGTTAAATCGAGTTAGTAACTCCCAACACCTCTTCGTCTTACCTCTGCTGAATTAAACTGTGACTATTGTTTCGCTGCCGCAGCCGGTAGTTTCTTCATCCAGCCATTAGGGAGTTCATGCGGCTCTGCTACTGCTGTTGTACCCGAGCCCATCCCCCATCCACACACAGGCTGGTAGCGACAGATAAAAAGTTTGCCGCTTTCCACCTTCACTTTGACCGCATTTAAACCTCCCTCTTGTGCCGCAGTGGAAGTGTGGCTCGTACTTTCCGCTTAATCTGTCCTTTCCATCGCTGACCGGGTTAGTGTCCACAAACAGCGGCTCCTCGTTCGGGCTGAGTTTGAACAGGGAAGAGCAGCAGCGGTTTACCCGCCTTGCAGATGGCTTAACTCTTCAGCCTGCTAATACAGGAGCCGCCCCTGAACCTGAATGTCGAGTGTCTGTCCCTGTTTGCTGCTTATCGCAGACGCTGCTGAGACAGACAGGTACACCTGGCTGTTCGGTTAAAGAGCCACTAACGACATCCAATACCCCGCTTTTAATACGGTATGGAACTTATGTAAACATATTTACAAAAGAACAATCTCAGCAGAAGCTATATTTCATTAAGCCAGCTATCGTGAGCCCCACCAGTTCCAACATTTCCCATAATGCAACCTGTCAGTACAGGTTATCAACATTTCCTGTTTGGAGCACATTTTTTTTAAACTGAAACTGAGAAAACTTTCTGAAGTTCTTGTCAACAAGTTACAACTTATGTTTGTCAACTAAATACAAAACAATCATCCTGTTGGCTTGTCAAAAATACAATCTAACTTAAATGTGTCAACTTTGGTTCAAACTGGTACCCTAATTATAAGTAATTTTATCTGAAAATAAGCTAAATAACCATCCTAAGCTAATGTAAAGCAAAAAAGCTGAGCATTTTGAAATGACTTGTGTTGTGAACTATAAATAAACTGAATTCAATTGAATCCAACATGGTGAGTAGTTCAAGCAAATCTAGGCTCCAAATAGAAACTATTAAAAACAAAAAAGTAACGAAGAGAATTTTGAGAATTTCATTGAAAACTGTGTTGGACACAGGTAAACCAATGAACTAGATGATCGTTTTGATCTTTTAAAATATGTTTCTGTAGAAAAATGTAAAACAATATTACATGCTGTAGAAACCTCTTTGGACGACCTCTGGAGAAAGAGAGGTTAGTTCTGACTGGTCAGATGAACTCATGGCTAGAGCCAGAGTGGGGCCAGTTACAGAGTGTTTCTGCTGTCATAAAACAACCATCTTGATAAAAAAAAATTCATAGCAGTTCATGCAAATGTTATTTTATCATCTTTTCCACCATCATAAATATCACATTACATGGCTCTTTACATAGAATTATGTGGTTATTTGCAGCAGAATGTGATGAAACAATAGCATTCTTGTTGGGATTTCATAGTAATTCTGCCAGAATAACCATGAGGAATGACATTTATAGCAATGTAATGGTTATAAAAATGCATTTGCATAAATTGATATGAAATGTTTGAGACAGGAATTGTTTTAAAGTCCTTTGCAACTGGCCCTATTGCAACTAGTTGTGTAACTAGTTTGTTTGATCTGAACTAGTCTCTTTTACTCCATAGTACTTTGTATACAATACAAAGAGCTATATACAAAAGGCAATATATTAACTGTTCACAACCTTTCCACAGAAACTCATTTCAAAAGCTCTAAGCCATCCATTTAAAGAGTACCAGTGAAGTCTCTATGGGACCTACTAGCAACAAAAGGTGCAAAACAGTAGGGACATTTGATTTATGATTTCTCATGTTTCTATTCAGCTGTTGTGAGGCAGATGAAGAGCCCAAGCTACAGTGTATGTAGTGCTGTTTTTAGTAATAAATTTACGAACCATCACATTTTAGTCTGCACCCTTCAACCAGGGTTAGGAGTTTGGCTAGTTGGCTCATTTATTTTAGATATGAATATAAGCTTGTAGTTTTTTAATGCTCTCTATACATGTAAATCTGTCAAATGACTGGCAGATGTTACTTTTCTGAGAAGAGATCTATAAACTATAGCTTCAGTGACAGCTCTCAGTTATGGGTTTCTTGTATTTTTGTTTCTCAGACTTCAATCATTCTGACCTGTGAAAGTTAAGAAAGTGTCACATTCCTCCATGAGACAATCTCCTTTTTGCACTTCCTGTTTTATTTTGTATGGAATCCTCTTGTTTCTGTTCCACTTCCTGTTTGTCGTTTCCCTGATTGCTTCCAGCTGTGTGTGTGTGTGTGTATTTAACCCTGCTCTGTTGCTGGTTTCTTGTTACTCTTGTTTCAGCATTGTTACCATTTGATCATTGTATTTCTGACTTTGTTTATGGATTTTGAATTTCCTTTTTCCCCTCGTGGTTTGCATTTGTCACTATTTTTGAATCCAGTGTTTTTTTTTACCTCAAACCTTAAAAAAGGCTTGTGTTTTTACTTCTGAACCCTGTTTGAGTCCACCTTCTCGTACACCTTTTGACAGAAAGAGCTACAGTGTGTTTACGAAAATTCCCATTTGTGTAAAATGATGCTGTAAATCAGGTAATGTAAGCAATAATATGAGCTAAGACTCAAAATAATTAACACAACAGCACACAATTTCATCATAAATTCACAGGTGTACCACATGTGCTTTAATAAAACCTGGCCATGGTGAATGAAAGGTGGAAAATCTAATGACTACACTTCAAAGGAACAAGGGGCAGGATTTGTCAAAAAAATAATCATGCATGTTCCGTTTTTTGAAGTTAATGTGTGATGAAGCGCTTTAAACTAAAAAGAATGAGACCACCCATGTATCGTTCCATTGTCTTGAACAGGCTGTGAGCTGTAAAATGTGCTGTGGTTCGGCCTGAATTTCCTGTGCTGTCCTACAGATGTGACGTGAATTGACACTGCTTGCGCGTTCTCGACAGCTTCAAAACCGGAAGGAATTGTATGCAGTTGGTGGCAGTATTGCACCATAACGTTGCGTGCCAACCGCCAACTTACTTCGTTGCTCGACATGTTTTCTTATAACATCGGTATATGGGCAGCGGTCTGAGGCTTTCGGCTGACTCTGCACCTTCCGCTCCGCCCTCGCTCAGCGTTTGGACTGGTAGCGGGCGCTGTCCATGTGCACATGGTATATATACTGGTTTGGGTAATGGAAACGTTGGACTCTGTGTTCCTCGTGTCAGCAGCTCGGGGTATTGATAGCTTGTGTTTTAGGACAGCCCCGCTGGTGGACGCCCTGCTGTCTCGTTCTGCGTGAGCTGTGTGTGTGACCGTGGCAACACAATGGATCTCGGACCGGCGGATGAGCAGGACCGGACCCTCGGGGCTGGCGGTGTAGCCAGTGGTAGATCAGCCAACATCCCGGTGCTCCAAGTAGACAGACTGCTGGTCCTCCCCCGCAAGTCAGAAGAGGAGCACGGCCACGAGGGAGAAACTGTTGTTCCACTCTGGGACTATTAAGGTGGTGGTATGAACCAGGCCATAGCTGTGTGTTTGTGTGGCGCGATGCATTGTTTTACCATTTTTCCTTTTGTGTTAATAAAATGTATTTTTATTTATGGAATCATATCTCCGCTTGCCTTTGGTTGAACCCAAATGAGACAAAATAGTGAAGTTTCTGCGCCTACCTGTGCAAGGCTGGGTTATTGCTACCAACACAAACCTGCTGTGCTGTGCTCAAATTGATATAAACGCTTTTACTCTGTCAAACTTCTTTTCCATCTTAAACTGTCACAGAAAAACATTCCTATTTGGTACATCAACATGTTCATTAACCACCAGATAAAAGGAAAGAATGAAGTAAAGAATGTGTGAAGGAGGCTTTGATGGCTGCATTAGTTAAATATAGATTCTGTTAAAGAGATTCCTCTAAAACTGTGGTTGTTAGTAAAAATAACACTTATTTCGTTTTTTACACAATAAATAATGACGATATGCTGCAAAGTGGGTGATCTTTGTAAATTTTAAGGAGTCTGATTATCTCTTTTCCAAATCCAGTCCTTATATTGCAATTGCTCCATTTAACAAAATATAATAAATAAAGACATGCTGTTATCTAAACCTAAAGTTTTTTACTAATTTATTTTAAAATAAAAGCTTTCAGTTATAGTCTCCAATACTCTGTCCTCTAATGACAAAGTATTTTTGCTTTCAGTTATCCGTTTGAGAGATGATGCTTTAATTTTTCTGGTAGTTTACAAATAAATTAGTGGAGGTTTGAAGACAGTAAAATATAACATTTTGCATACATTCTAAAAGTTTGTTTATTATTAGCACATTTTGTGGTCATGCTGTTAAAACGGTGCTGTGTGTGAAGATCTTGTTTTAGCTCATTGTTAACAGAGTTTCCTCAAATTGATACAAACAGAAGAAAGACTCAATTATGTGTTGCACCACACTAAAGCAGTAGACAGAGGGCGATCAGTGGGGTCAGAAAAGAAAAAAACTGCTGGCTCAAGACACATTTTTGAAAATGTGATTGAATTATTTTGAGCAGTAACTTTACCCCCTAACGGAACTGATGTAAAGGCAGGGAGTTCATTATATATTCATACATGACGGGAGTCAGCCTTACCTTCAGGCCTGTACTGAGCTATGATGGTGACAGTTTGTCCAGCTCTCTTCAGCGCTGCAGCCGCCTGCTCGTGTGTGGCGTTCCTCAGGTTTACTCCATTCACCTGCAAATTATCAGAGAATTTTAGTGAAACAGAGACACGGAAAACAAGCCTAAACCAAGATCTGCCGTTATAATGTGAACACAGCATCAACTATGACTGTTTTTTTTTCTAGTATCTGTACATTATATTCCTTTTTTTAAACATTCGGTACATTACCCAAAACATCTTTCTGGACATCAAGCATTAAAATAGGTATTTTTGAGTTTGAGTTGGGGCAGAGTGCAGCTTAGCTCCCTCTGAGTTGTTTTGGATTTAATGTCTTGCTCAAGGACATTTCTGCGTGGGCAGGTATTCGCTGGCTTTCTAAACACTAGGCCACCTTCAATTTCATCATCATTACTCTGACAGCAGGAGTTGGCTGGAAACCTCACTGCCTCTAACTTGTTACAGTAGTGGGCAAACAGGAAGCTTGAGGTTGAAATACTGACTGAGAGAATCCGGTCGCCCCTCCTCAGCTCGCCGCTCAGGTCTGCCGGCCCTCCAGCCAAGATGAAGGAGACGAAAATCCCCTCTCCATCCTCCCCGCCGACGATGTTGAAGCCCAGGCCGGTGGAGCCCTTGTGCAACACCACCTTCCTCGGCTCCCTGCCAAACGAAGAGACAGCGTCAAGGTGAAGAGCAGGCCCGAGTTTGCAGGAGGCAGAGAGATATGACCAGAACTGTAATATAACATGTGCAAAGTTATATATCACACAACCATCTTCAGTTTGGACTGTGTAGGATACCAAAATGTCAAGTACACTCAGTTTAGGCAGGTCTGCAGATCTTTTAATTTAGATCTGCTGTGTTTATAGTTGAAAGTGAGTACTTTAAATAAACAGTTTAAATGATTTAGGTGGAGGACACCACACGCTGGTGGAAAGCAATAATTAACCATGCAATAACCATAATGCTAGTACAGTGGCATGCAAACGTTTTCCTGAGTCAAAACTGCTAAAAATAAACATTTCTTTTACACATCAGCATTTTAAGCAAGATTAGAGTCTTCTTTAACCAATTTGAAAGAAAAACAAACATGGAAAGGAGCACAAGTGTGCTTCAACTCCACCAGGGCTGTGGCTTGTTCACAGACATCATCAAAATCAGCAGCAAAATTACACATTTTAAGTCTTAACACTCATCAACTCTTTTCCAAACAATAAGCTGCCTAAAAATTATATAAACACTTAAAATTCAAAAGAAGGCTGGAAATAAAGCATGTTCAGGAATCCGTTTTCTGAGTGAGTAAAGAAATAATCAAAATAAACTGTGATCCACCGGAGGTCTGATGACATAAACAATAAAACATAAACACCCTAAATAAACAGTTTGTAGGATTACTGTGAATTAAAATCACTGTTAACTACAGAAGATCTTCAGACTTGTATAGTGGATGATTGATTCAACTACAGTTTAAAAAAATGCATTTTGTGATACTCATTAAAGAAAGTGTTACTAGTTACTGACTTGTTTAATTCTCATAAATAATAAACAATCATCTCATCACTATCATAAGCTTTTATTTACAGTATTTTGCACCAACATTTGCCACTAAAGATATTTGCTGATAACAAGATTCACTTACAGAATATCAGCAGCAGAAGCATGATTAGGTCCAAAGAGCTAATATCTATTGACTGCAGCTCTTTCAGCTTGTGCATGAAAATGCACGCACGCACGCACACACACACACACACACACTAAAATCCAGTCAAATCAATGCTCAACAATAGGCCACCTCCTGAAGCTCTGTTTCAGCCACTATGACTCATCCTCCGGTTGTATAGACTGCTTCAGCTCTGAAACACTCAAGAGGCCAAACTTGCTGCTTCAGTACAGCAAAAGGACAATGAGAACACAATTTACACACACTCTTGGAAACGTAACTGTTAACACACACACAAACACAAAATAATAGCAGATTAAAATCTACTTTTGTGCAGAAAAACACACAATTTCCCCTCAACAAAAAGCACTGCATGTCTCTCATTAGTGGGTCCTCTGTAGCAGTACCCAGCCTGCGGTCTACAGGAACAATTACTTATCATTCCCTAATGGCTGCATTTAAACTTGAAAGTTTTCCCATCGAAGGCAACATTCCAGACTTCCAGAGTCCTCCTACCAACGATCGACTGGAAAAAACAGACGGCTTCACTGGGAGAGAGGAGGAATGGAAAAATAAAGCTGTATCTTCAACAAAAGACTCAAATGTGTTTATTTAAACATTTCAGAATTTCCAAGAGAATTTAGTTTTAACATCTCTAAGTAAAATGGGACGTACAGACTCTTGGTCAGAAAAGTTTCCAACAAGTAAAAAAACATAGATCAGCTATGACAGATTCAACAAATATAAACAGACGTTTTATAGTTATTAATATTTTTTGTGTAAAAGATTTAAAAAACTAAAAAGCTAGTGTTAATTGCTGTAAGTATGTTAAAACAAGCGGTGTGCCTGCTGTTAACTCGGGCTTAAAAATAACTTTGGTTTCCATTTTGAGCGTTTCTTCTCAGCTTCACAAGGCACTCAGATCTCCATGGTTACCTTAGGATCCAGATCCGGTGCTTGCTTCTGAAAGAGCATTTCCTCACTGCGTTTTCAGGCATACTCCTCACCAGCGACATGGAAGATGAGATGTTCACCGTGAACATGTTGGCTGTGGCACATGGCTCTGCACAACACGACTTCTGGACCCCTCTTTCTGTCTGACCCGCCACACACAGGGGCTACAGTTTTAAATTCTTGTCTTCAGGAGCTTGTACTCCCTATCTTATCCCATGTGTGCTGTGATGAGAAACAGCTCCTCATCAGGCTGTGACAATAGCTCGTCCTATCTTCAGCGAGCCAACAGCTTAACCCTGACGCTCCCGTGAGAATCATTTCCCCTGTTTTAGTAAGAAGTAAAAACCATAACCCGATCACATCTGGAATTATTGTGGCTTGGGTGTGTTGAGGTTATCCAGATCTGATCTCCGTTCAGGCTCTGCTGTCCTCTCTGCTGTCACGCTGCTTCGGGTTCAGCTCTCTTCAACAAAGCAGAGCAGCATTCTCGTCTGTCATCCTGGAGCTCAGGAGACCAAACAGATAGATTCCCAGAAGCTTCTTTGTTAATTTGTAGAGGTGTAAACAGACTCATGGACGGCCTCTCATGACTTACAGGCCTTTGATTTATCGACCTCATAATCAATGACCTGGCTGCACGCTGGACAGTAAGCTAGATTTCCCAACAGGAAGATAAAGTGGAATATTTTAGGAGATATGGTCTTCTTATCTCACAGCAGGGACTCTAAAGGAGCAGCATGTGTAAGTTTCTGTCTGCGTTTGTCCACAAGAAGTGAATCTCCTGGTCGTTTTCGTGGAAAATGGAAGCAAATTCCTACAGTTTTAAATGCAGGGATAAAGCCTCCGCTCTCTATCATAAGACCTGCTTCCCCTCCCCTCCCCTCTTCGCCTTTTCATCCATGCCAGGAATGTAAACAGTTATAGAGCAGTAAAAACCCTTTCGCTCTGCTCAGCCGTCTCTATAATTCAGAGCCCTCCTCCCCTCCCACCTCCGTATCTCCCCTCTGTGCTTCAGTGTGCTGGCTGAGGCCGTCGCAGCTCAATCCTGAAGCTGTGAATGGATATCTGGGCTGCAGGGTTCAGTGGGTCGTGCTGCTCTGGGCACAGCACAGTAATTGGCTCCGCTTGGCTGATTAATGGTGGACACTGCAGATGGACGCCATTTTACACATCCAGACACTTACTCCTGCGACGCTTTATCTTTCCCTTCCACAAATAGATTACATAAGCTCATATATAGAGATATATATGCTGCACCCTGCCTTTCTTTCACTGATTTAATTCAACTCATAGATTTTCCGTGGCTGCTCTTTTCTTCTAATTTGACTGGTACACATTTATTCACCGCTAAGGTGGCAGTTTAAACTTCACGCCTCAATCTGTGACTCAGAATTTTAAAAAAAATCAAAGTGAAAAAGGAATGATTAACACCTATGATGTGTGCTCAGCTGAATCTGCTGTCACTAGTTTTACTTTAAAATCCTCTTTGTGGTTTAGCCTTTAAAACTGCCACCCAAAGGTCACAGCGTTGCAGATGGCTGAATTCTTGCACTGGCCAGCTTTAAGAGTTTGTGAGTTTCAAGAGAAGTTGAAGTTACTGATTAGCTCACCTGCTGCAAGAGAGGAGTCAGAATGTTGCGTTCACACAGAAAGTTAAGCAATAATTCTTTGCTGTGTTTTCTCTTGTGAATTTTCTAAATAAAGTAAATCTGTTTTTTAAAAACTGTTTAATAAATGTTGTCTTTAGTGTGAGTGCAGCTCTACTTGTCCTTGTTGCACATTAACAAATTCAAAGTACATGATTGGTGGTTTGTTTCAGCATCAAACTTTCTTTTATATTTTGAAGGTCTCCCTATCTTTTATGCTAATTCTGGTTTAGAAGTTATCTTTGTAACACAAACTGAACTGAGCACAGAACAGAAGCTTCTCCTTGATCACGCTGCTGGATAGGAATCTAAGCATCTAAAGTTTCCAAAACATTTGCACAGAACTGTATACAGAATCTGCTGCAGAGCCCGATAGCGCTAACAGACGGGAGCTGCTTGTTTAATGATTGTGTGCACCGTCACCTCTGCACATAGATGTGTGTTTACACCAAACATGCATTTTAAACACGGGCTTTATCTCTCATCGAGTCCAACGTGGACAGAAACAGGACAGGGGGTAATGTAGGATGGAGAAAGTGCAGCGGGAGGTCTCTGAACTGACTCATTTCTCACAACCGGCCTGATTTGTTCTACAACATCAATCTAAAATAGAATTACAAACTGGAGCCAATGGCTGATGGGGATGGAATCTGCCTGTTAGCTTCATGGAGCTTAGATGTTCATCTGCTGTGACTGGGATCATCTTGTCAGCCATGATGTCCTCTGAGACAATGCCGCTCTTTTCTGATCACACACTGGACCTGACACACACAGACGCGCCAGGTGCAAACAGGTGCACGAGCGATCATGACGCGTAGGGTGCTTTCCTTTGTGCAGCTGATGTATGAGGCATGCGGCGTGTACGTGCACACGGGTATGTCGCAGTGTCATAACTGTGCATTGCTCTTAAAGTGCGTGTCTGTGTTTGTGTTGGTTTGTCTGCACACTATGCGTCTCTGTGTACAGTATGCATGTGTGATTGGTGCTGGCAGCGTGGGTGATGAGAGGGGTAAAACTGGAGTGCATGGCCTGATTTTCCCAGTGCGCTGATGAATCATGACAGCTGCAGGATTGTCTTCTGCTGCCGCTGGTCTGCTGGACTGTACCGGATCAGGATTTTACTCCACGTTACGTTTATGGTAACAGCGAGGCGGCGTGTGTTTATATTTACACAGATCAGCTGGTTCCAGAAACCTTTGTGTAGGGTGGTCACACCGTCCTCCTATTCTCTCCTTTAATTTAAACCAAGCTCCATCTTCTCACACATACTCAGGAAAACACTTATTGGAATCAGAGCATGGCATATATGTTACGCAATATAGGCTAAATTTAACACAAGCAATGGCTCACACAGAAACATCCAGGCATTCATCCATGTGGTGATGCACAATGAACAAGACTGTGGAAGAAAAAATCAAAATGCAGGGGGCCTTTTGCACATTTGACGATGCCAAACAGAAAATAACCCACAAGCCTCTGCCATAAATATACAGTAATAACCAGTAGTGAAAGCAGCTAGGGCTGAGATATAGACTTGGTTTTATCAATGCCTCCTGACAGATGGAATTGGGCAGCTTGTGGGAGCGTGAAGCCCTTTCGGCTGCTCTCCTGTGGTGATGTATTTGTAAAGTGCGGCTCCATTTTACTGTTTGAAATGCATAGATTTGAGCATATTAGTAGAAAAACTGATGGGTAAATAATAGCCAAACAGGAAGTTTTATTTTAAAACTGAAGAATAAAACATCCAAAGACTAATAGCAACAAATATAAATCAGGTACCTTCTTTTAAATCAGTACATTTGTTGCCATATTTAGATTTTCTTTCATGATTCACATGGGCCCATGAAAGACTTCGCGGCAGCTGTAAATGCTGCAGATATGGTTGGAATTTGTGCAAACATTCATCAGACATGATTATTTCTTTCACAGTAACAAGGAAAGTCCAACAAAGTCAGTGCAGATCTGAGATAAAGGATTGTAGATTTAAAGGAATATTACTATTCAGGGCTTGAACTGTCACCATCTGCTGACAGAAAATTATATTTGACATTTGGGAGCTAGTTGTCAAAGAACAGGTCTGCTCATCAGTCACAGTCTAACGTCAGGTGAGTTTTACTTCTCTCTTGGTTACAGTGTAAAACTGAATCTTATTTAGTCTTCAGGTGTTTTATGCCCAGTAGAAACACGGACAGAGCCATGTTTAGAGAGGCGTGCGTGGTAGTGGTGGCATCATGTTTTGATGCTGCTCTTCTGCAGGAAGAAATGATACATGCTATAGAAAGGAAATAGGAGGAATGTCCCAGAATTCTTCATAACAGATGCAGACTCTCACTGAGCGTTGGGATGACATTCTCAAATTCCTAAATGACATCTAGTTGAAAATATATCATTCTTTTCCAGTCCTCCACTAGCTTCTAGGTGTTAAACTAAAGCACTGAACCTCTAATGTTCTAATAATAGTTGTTTTTGTTAACTAATGTATTGATGTCAGATTGCACCAGAAGAAGAAAAGGTCAAAGAAACGGCAGGAAGTCCAAATCATGTCCATGAGTTGCACATAAGGGGGAAGTATAGGTCAAATATTGAGTTTATTACAGAACAGAAACGGCACAAACACACTTTGTTTCAGCATAAAGCAGTCAGGTACACACGAGGTGGGGAAACATTTACATGCAAACATAAAGACAACTAAAAGAGGAAATCACAAATGTCACCCTGCGACCCCCTCCAACCCTCCCCTCTCATCCACTTCTCCATGATTTTGTCCTCTAAATCCATCTCTGCTTTTATTAAACAGTGGTAGCACCATAGATTGGTGGTTAGGTAGGTTTTTTTTTTGTTTCTATTCTGTCAGAGGCCAGATCTACTGAGCTACAGAGAGGAGGGTTAGCTAAGCAAGGCAAGATGGACTAGGTTAGTACCTGCTAGAGAAGGGGAGTGGACCTTGGCACAAGGGAGCGGGGGAAGGAGAGAAGCCTCTGTAGAGGGCCTGGGGTGCCTTGCTATCCCCAGGTTTGTGGATGACACTGTAAATAGGTTCAGCCCTGCTGTGGGGTACAGGAATCACAGTGAACGGGACAAGTGTAGGACACAAAGAAAGCACACATACCAACAAAGAAGCAACAAATGCACATACAAGTCATGTAGACAGCTTGTACAAGGACATTACAGGGAAACACGACAAACAGTCATTCAGTAACACACACACACACACACACACACACACACACACACACACACACACACACACACACACACACACACACACACACACACACACACACACACACACACACACACACACACACACACACACACACACACACACACACACTAGTAAACAGAGAAAATGCAGCTTTCTCTCTCCAGAGCTGTGGGTTAAGCTGACTCAAAACCTCATGGAACAGTCCAATCAAGTCCCTATGAATGCTACTTCTGATCCACTATTTGAACAGGAAGTCAGCAGTAAAACAGTCATTACAAGGACAAGAAGAGACAAGGAGCCTCTCTCAGCACACAGCCACCACTCACTGTCCAGCTACGATGTCGTACGCACCACCACAACCCCAATGAGTTAACGCCTTTAAATCTATCGTTATTTTCCTCCAATCACTCCATGGGAGGACCTACACCACTGCACAAGCATGTATCATCAAAATCACCATGACGATACATGTAAAGCAAAACAAAATGGAGCACACTGGCAACTGAAGGAAACCCAGACAAAATACAAATACTTTTAAGGATGTAATTTAGACCCAGACAAGTTTGCTCCACAGCCATGTGTCAAGAACTACGACCACAACAGCAGACACACCTATGATTTGCTCAGACCTGCGCTCATGAAGCAGTATGACTGTGACTGTAGTGGGGAATAATCAGTCGAGAAGAGTCCGCTTTTAACTTACCTCGTGAAGTCTTCCTCCCCCATCATGTGGCGGGGAACAGGCGAGTACCTGGACGGGGTGACCTGAGGTGGCGGGTACACTGGCTTGGGCTCCATTGCTCCCATGTAATTGTGGCTGACGTGGTTGTCCACCATGGTGGGGAAAGCTGGAGGGAGGGCCAGGCCAGTAGGGGGAAAGAAAGAATGATTAAAACACAGGCAACAAAAATTATTGAAGAAAGTGGACTTGGCTGCTTTTTCACTCATTTGTTCAGCTTTTAGACCTGACCTAGAAAAGTGAAAGTCCTTAAAAAAACTATCAACAGCAGATAAACAGTATCTAAATCTCATGTTTTAGGAAATGTGTGTGTGTGTGTGTGTCTAAATATCTGAAACAGGACCTCAGAGATTCATTATCCTTTAGTTTATCCTCTACTGTGTGTCGTGTTTTCAGCTAACAGCTCTCTAATTTCCTTGCCGATGCCTAAATACTATTTTATGTTTATCAAACCGAGTTATCTATTCTTTTACAGATTTGGCCGAGGTAATGTGAGATGATTGTGTGTTTGTGACAGGCTGCTGTTAACAAACCGTTTAATGATCCAATATTAAAACGGTTTCTTTGCTAAGCTGTTTAAGTGTCGACACAAACCTGCTTCATCCCATGAGTTTAGGAGCCTTATTATGCCTGAATGACTCATAGGTCAGAGTTAAGTAGTTTAAGAAAAGCATCCTTTAGAAAATGATTAGATACTGAACTGAAAATGAGGGCAAACGCAGCAAAGGGCTAAAACAACTGTTAGAAAACCCGGATCAAGTGATCAAGACCACTTTAAATTATTACAACAAAATCTGGCTGCCTGGAAGCAAAACACAAAAAAAATGACATCAGACTTTTGCAGAGTGCTGTATAACAAACACTTAAACAGGACTTGATGCTTTATTATAGTGATATTTCTTTGTAATTTGGTTTCATATCAGTTTTAAATAATACTCCTAGGGCTATAAATAACGGCGGCTGTGCGTCAAGGTCCTGCGTCAGGCTGGCTGCTCTGTCGTTGTAGGAAGACCTTGCTATTGTGACAAGGAAGAAAATGAGTATTTAGAGATGATTCTGATTTTGTTTCACAAGATGATAATTGATTTATTGCACCACTTCAGGCCTCTGCAGGCTGCTCTTCCTGAGCTGTGTGAAAAAGCAGGACCACTTTATAGACTTGAAGCGGTCTTTAGATCACTGGGTCCACTTTACCACTCACAGCTGTTTTCCACTCAGCAGTTTTTGCTGGTTATAGAACTAAGGACAAATAAAACACATCTTTTTTCTACTTCAACAAAGTGTCTCTGTTGTGCACTGGGTAAAACTGCACTTCTTTACTGCTGTAATCTATTTAGTTGTAGCATCAATAATGTTTATTACAATAAAAATGACTGGTTAGGGAACCCGTACATTGCTAAGAGCAGGAAATCAAAATTGTCATGCACATATAATTTTATAAAAATTGACATTTGCAAAAAAGCTAACAAATAATATAACTAGCTGACAAAAAAGATTATTTTCGTCCTTGTGTTCACACAGCTTTAGTCATAAGCCTCCCCAGAGTTTTATGCGTCTGGCTCAATCACCTCTTTCCTTAGAAATGACGCTCTTGATGGAGGCAGTTGAGCACAATAAAACAATGATTCCTACTTCAGATTACGTGATTCAGCCACAGGTTATAATGCTTAATTGGCATTGAGTCTACATTCGGGGCTCATTTAAACCCTGACGACTGCAAATATTTAAAACATACAAAAAAGTCTACAAAACGTTCAAATCACTGTTCTGTAAAAATCGGAGAAGCTGCAGCTCAAGATCGTGGGCTCTCATGAGCAGGTGGGATGTGAGAAACCAACCACACTAAGTGGGTGGCAGAGAACTGTTCTTGTCGTTGCTGTGGAAAGAATTGTGTGTGTGTGTGTGTGTGTGTGTGTGCAAGCATTTACTACATTCACTATGTGGGTGTCTGGGCATTTTTGCAGATCCAACAGTGATCCAACAAATAAAAATCAGAAAACATCTTTTATAAAGAAGAAAATGATTTCTGTTGCAAAATACACTATTATGGACCCTGACCTCTAAATCACCTTTTATTTTAAATGAAAAACTTAATTTCAATAAACATTTTTTTTTATTTTAGAGCTTCAGAATGAATAGGAGGACGTGATGAGGTAGATACGTACTGCTGGAGTAATCTGGAGGGGCGTACATGTCGTTCAGATGCACAGGACCTGGCTTGGCCACCTTGAGATAAACCATGTCAGAGGTGTTCTTCAGCGCAGCTACCGCCTCCTCATGACGCACATCCTGCAGCACGATGTTGTTCACCTGAATGTGCCGATTGTCAAAAGATGAGAGTGGAAAAAAAGAAGAAAAAAAAAGAGAGATAAAAATCCTTGTATCAACACCTAAAGCTGTTTGTCTTAGCGGAGCTGTGACAACATCACTAAGTCCTCACACCAGCCAACACAATAATGATTCACAGCCGGAGATATCAGTACATTCTATCAGCAGAGAAAAGGCTTAGTTTAAACTGTGCTGTTAACAGAGGTCAAAGATGATCGGGTTTTCTCATTTCTGATTTTGGTGTGTTCACCGTTTTAAAAAAAATACATCATCAGACAAAATATCTTAACCACTTCATCTCTGAATAGCTTTGGTTCCTGGTGGAGTATTTCGAGTGTCAGCCCACACTTTTTTTTACAATTTTGTTTTAATTTTTAAATATTTTTTAATCTTATTGTCCCTCTTTTTATTCAGGTTGCAGTCTGGACCTCGACTGGGTCATTCTAACACATTGATTCCATTCATTCTGCTGTGGGCTGAACTTTATTTTAGTGTATGACGTTTATGAACGACTCAGTGACACCAAGGTCTCCAGATCCTCCTGTGGCTACAAAACAAATCTGAATCATCACACCTTCACCGCTGTGGTGGAGCTGGTGTGAGGTGTGTATGTTGATAAGCTGCGTCTGGTTTCCACCAAACATGATGCAGCACATTTGGGGGAAAGAACATCTCCAGTTTGGTCTTATTTGATCCAGAAGTCTTGTGGTTTGTTCAAATGTCACTCTACAAATCTAAGGCCTGCTGCCATGTTCTGTTTAAGGAAAATGCGCTTTATCCTAGTGGCCTTTCCAAACAATGCGTACATGATTAGTTATTTTCTAATTGTACTTTCATGAACCTGAACATTTTTTTTCCTGTAATTCCTTTGATAGGTTGTAATTTTTATCTAGAATGATGAATGCAAACTTCTCCAGATTAATGGGCAACAACAACTGATTTAAGATGATTGCTGATCTTTTTCCTGCTCGTCACTGTGTTAACACACACACACCGGAATGCTTCAGTGCAGCAAAACATAAAAACTTCTGCTTTAACAGAGGTTCCTGGACCTGCAGATGGTCAGTTGATTGGTGCATTTTATTAGCAGCTTCTGGATGTTAATTACATGTTAAACTGCTATAAAGCGGGACATTTTTCACACACTGCTTTCACTTTTTGTTTTGCTTTGTTTTATTTACTTTTTATCAGATTTTATGTGATTTAAACTGAAAGTGTGTGTGTGTGTGTGTGTGTGTGTGTGTGTGTGTAGGCTCATACAGCTAGCAGGCGGTCTCCAGTTTGCAGACGTCCATCTTTCTGGGCAGCTCCTCCTTCTATGATCTTGGTGATATAGATGCTATTATCCCCTGGAATATGTTGGTTCCCAATCCCTCCAGCGATACTGAAGCCCAGTCCTGAACGAGTAACAGACAGTCATCTCAGAATGCCATCTGGGATTATATATGTTTTTTTGCAATATTTTAAATAAACAAATGCATTTAAAACACTCTTCAATTAATTCCTTTTGAAGAATGAAAGAATATGGGACAATAAACCTTTTTCTGTACAAGTTTTTACCTTTGGGCCCCTTTAGCAGGTTGACCTCCAGAATTGTTTCGGGTGGGGCCTGCCTCCGTCGAACCAGCAGCCGCACCACAGGCCCCGCCTCCTTAAGGGCTTCCACTGCCCGGCTGTGAACCACTTCAG
The DNA here is from genome assembly GCA_006937965.1 of Callopanchax toddi. Taxonomy (NCBI): domain Eukaryota; kingdom Metazoa; phylum Chordata; class Actinopteri; order Cyprinodontiformes; family Nothobranchiidae; genus Callopanchax; species Callopanchax toddi. The sequence goes on along the minus strand of SSNR01000019.1, from coordinate 2,770,203 downwards.
AAACATCAACGTCGTTGACGCGCAGTACGCAGTCATTAACCCTGTGAAAAGTTTAAATTTACATCACAAATGCAGACAAGGAGACCCAAACAAAGCTAAGACAATCAGAAACCTCCTGGAGAAATCACTCTATCATAATTTTTGTATGTTTCAGGCTTTGGTTTTGCAGTGAATCATAACACCGAGGAAGCACACAGAGCCGGGAGGCAGAGAGCTGAAAAAACTCTGCCCTCCCACACAGCACTGCCTGGCGGGACACGGTGTTGGTAAGCGCTAAAGATGAGAGTTAGAGAGGTTAAAGTAGAAGGAGGATGGAGAGTGCAGCTGAGCTTGAAAAGAGCAAAAAGGAGTGAACGAGGTGAGGAGGAGGGGGGCGTGCTGGAAGAGGCAAACTTACCCCAGCCGTCCATCCATGGCAGCTGCTCCTCCAGGGATTATCTTGGTGATGAAAATCCCTGGATCATCAGGAATGTGGGGATTGTCTATTCCTCCAGCAATGCTAAAGCCCAGGCCAGAGTTCCCCTGAACACAGATTGTGATTGGCATTAGGGTGTAAAAAACACAACATACATTCACTTAGATGAAAGCGATGGATGTAAAAAGGGCCCAAAGAGCATTGTAGTATATCAATAATGCAAACTACCATAATGGTTTGAACATATTTGCTTCTGGAAACATGTATGTGGCAATGCAACAGGACAAGCATGTATTTTTTACTCAATATGTCACACAATTTCCATCCATAAGCACAGTGATAGTGTGCCTCCCATCGTCTGCAGTAAGCAGACAGTGCAACCTCCTCCTCATCCCTGAGATTACACAGACCCCATTTGAATCCAGTGAGTTCAGGCACACGGCTGCATCTGACAGCTGCAGCCGCAGAGACAGGCAGCAAACAAGACAGCTGAGAAAAGACTTCACTTTATTATTTTCTATAATTAATGAGCAACGGTCGCAACAAATTAGGACAGAAGGAGGCTGAGGCCTTCCAGTGCACTGCTCCAGAGTCGAGAGGAGTCGCCTATACTGGGCCATGCCACCAAACGTTACACACCCACAGACCTTTTAAAGTCAGACTTCCCATAGTTTATTTAAGCTTTCTGGATGCAGAAATGCCACTTAAAGTGAAACGGGCAGAGAAATACTGTACATCCATCCAGAGTTTGGAGGTGCATCAGCATGTAGGTGGAATAATGAGAGCAGAAACGTATATCTCCTCCACTAGAGGCTAAACCACTGCTGCCAAGAGCAGGGTGCCTGCTGAACAACCCAACAGGAGAGCACTTTACCTTTCTGGAGTCTGCTGATGACATGTGCCTCTGAATTATGCAAAAGCCGTTCACTGCAGGTATTATTTTGTTTCCTTATGCATAAGATGTTTTTATTTTGCAATAATTGTAATACCAAGATTCATCTAAATTATGTCCATCTATTTGGATTCTTAAGGCTCATTTAGAAAAGAAAGAGCTGATTGCTACCACCTAGTGGGCAGAAATCTATCATACAGAAAAGAAATTAAAATGCAATGTATAAAACCTAGGTACAAAAATAACTGGTAAAACTTACCCTCTCTAAAATGATTTCTTCATATTTATACATGCCATCGCTGCCATTTACCTGCCAAAATAAAAAACATAAAGATTAGTAATCCCACTGAGCACAAATCATGCTATTTTTTGAAAATAATGTAAAAATAAAGCCAAACGCTTAACTGTATGTATAAATTTGTATATAAACTAAATAACGGAGGGCATGCTGCAGATGAGGATCATTTTTTAAAGAAACGATGCGTTACAATTAATGTTCTGGGTTAATCAATAATGAGAATCTTGCTACCAGGACAGGGAGTTTTCCTGCACATATACATGCAAACACGCAGAGGAAGTGAGAATAGGTCGGATCCATACTGTACAGACAGCCAGAGCAGATACTTACATAAGGGCCTGCGTCTAGTGAGTCTGCGTTGACAATGATGGGGGGAGGGTTGGCCTGTGAAAAGGAAGAGACACACGTTAGATCAGCGTGTGAGGCTGGCAGCGCACAGACGTGATAAAATACACACACTATTGTTTGGGAGCAGCGGATGCTATAGGAACAGTGGGAGAGTCTCCGTGGGACTGAGAATGTGGGAAGGCATGAGTCGAGGTGGCGTTGGAAGGTGTGAGGACTGAGAATGAGGACTGGGGCAGAGAGACCGCCGCTTATTACCCGCCACAAACAGGCGTCCTACGGTCACCTCTTAAAACAAAGCAGCTTGAGTTTCAGCTGTGTGGATAATACGTTTATCCCACATCTACTTCCACTTTACACCGCGTAGTATCACATAGAAAAAACACTAATTTATAGTTTGTTTAATTTATTTGAAAGGATTTAGAGAATTAAACAAAATGGATCCTGAGCTGTTACACAACATATCAAAACGGACTAATCCTGATGATATTTTGTATAAAACATAAAAATTCACCACCTAAAGTACTTTGATATTTGTGTCATTATATATTTAGACAACATGAATTTTCAGGCATGCTGCTATTTTTTCACCTTTTCACATTCTGCTTTTCTTTGATATCATTTCATATGATTGATTTTGGTAACAGCATGGACACAAGTCTATTTTTGTTTTCTTTAAAGGCATAAAATCCTTCAACTTGAGACATTTTATCCCAAATCACAACCTATAGTCAAGTTTCATTCAACAATTAACCTCCCAGCTTGGCTCTATTGTGCCACCTGGTGTTTCTGTCCCCACTTTGTTCCTGGAAAATGACTGAAAGCAGTCAGAGAAGCAGAAGTGTGAAAAAGGAGACGCACTTCATCGTCTAGGAGCAACATGATGATCATCTGTTTTAGTTAAGCTCTTTGACCATCTACAGCTTTTCTGATTTCATTTAGCTGTGTTGTTGATGGGATGAGAATCCTAGTTGCCATAAACAATTTCACCAACTTTATTAAAAAATTACTAATTGCTATAACATATCAACAGATATAAAAAGAAAAATAAACAACTGTTTGTATATTTATTTAATATACATTTTTAATAAAGCTATAAAATAATAGCTGCTTTAAACTTCCTCCAAAAACATCCCATTATTAAAGACATTACAGTAAGTTTGTACTACCTGACTACAGGCTTCTGTTTGAGGGTTTCTAATCAGATTGCCTGTGGCAGCAACACCTCTGCTCCTGTACAACATCAGCTTGAAACAGACTAACAAAAGATTTGACCCTCTGATGAAAAGCTCCTGACAAGATGTCCATCATTCCTCCAACCCTTCACACTTCTCAGTGCCGAGTTTCCTGCTCATAAAATGTGTCCTCCATATGAATAAGGGGGTGTACATTTGACCCGCTGCACTCAGCTGAGATCTGAAACGACTGGACAGCTGTGGAGGATACCGTCCCAAGTCAGCCTCCACTGTAATCTGCATATGGACAAACAGATGCTCACGTCTCTGCATGTGTTTGCACATTTTGATTGAAAATTTCATCTCAAGACTCCTAAATTCCCAAAGTGACTTTAATAGTGAAAGCATCTGTAATATCAGCTGTGACGCCGCCAGTCTGTTTTGAATGAAAACCATGAAACCAAGTTGATACAGCAAGAAGGGATGAAAGAACGCCTCGGGGCTACACGGGGTAATACACTGGCCACTGTTGTCCCTGGATGACTGACAGACTAAGCCATTGAGTCCATTACTGAGACTACATATGACAAAACACACTTTTGCAGTATGATGCCTGCAGTGCTTATTCTAACAATCACAGTGGACCAGTGTGACCCAGCAGGATCACTGAACCTACATGCAGCAGCATTAAAACAACCTGGGTTTGCTACTTAATCCTGCTACCTAAATCTCGTGTAACATGCAAACAAGGAGTAATAACACAGGATAATCTCAACATGAGTCATCACTACATGAGTTGGACTAAACATTAGGCTATGTATTCAGGTATCTTGGATTAGGCTGGAGTACCCCTCCCCCTAATGCCCTCACCTCTCTGCTAATCTCATAAACAGCTAAAAGAAAGCTGATTGAGGACCACGACAGCTGACCAGTTTACTGTAACACACAGCTGAGGCTGTGTTGTTATGGTCCCATTGGTTTCAGCTATCTGGACTGTTCCTCAGCATCACAGAGCTACGGACAGAACCGTCTCCTGTAGACTGATCCGGTGTGTTTCAGGTGAATGTGGGTCAGGAAATAAATTATGGTTGTGAAAGATTAAAAATGTGGTTCAGTGTCCAAGCTCTAGAGAGAAGCCTGAAACCTAGACTTTAGTTAATTAATTACTGCGACTCAGACGGAGGGTTATTTTAAATACCAATGTCAGCTCCTATATTTGGATAAAAATAAAAATGATCCCTTCATGCGTTAAAATAGCTTGGATTGGTTGGATTTATTGAACCATTAAGCTGTGAACTTTAAATAATCCTTTCACAAATTAACCCAATTATTTAAAACTGCTTTTAAACAACTCTTTTATGTTCTCTTGTTGTTGTTTAACGATTTTGATTTGTAATGATATTTTTGTTTGTTTTATTGATTTTATTTGTTGTCTTTTGATCATGTTTGGTTCTGTTTTGTGAAGCACTTTGTGATTTTTTTTTCTGTGAAAGGTGCTATATAAATAAACTTTACTTACTTACAAAGTAACCCTACTCTAAAACAAGCTCAGCGTTTCTGCTCATTTATAATAACTGATCAAATCAGAATAACTTCGTTAAAACAATTGTAAAATAGCATTTGAGACCACAAGTTTTCTTAGAAAAATTATTCACCGAGGTAAAAAGTCAAGAGAAAATTTCTCCTAGACCAGTGATTTTCAATGTGGGTCCCCTTATAAGTCATGAAACACCCAGTGTGGGGATTGAGGGGACCTCCAGAAATTAAATTTCATTTGAAAATTGCTGTTAAAAGCATTAAAAAAAAAAAAAAGTATTACAAGACATTAAACTGAAAGCGATAAATGGAAACATTTAGTATTTTGGCTGTTAAAGCTGTTTGTATTGCCACTATGCTCTTGTTTAATAGTCTTATTAGCAATTTGTGTTCTTCAACCTGTGATAGTAGGACTCACAAGTCTCTGCTGGTGTTATTTTGTAGGTCAGAGGCTGAAACGTTTGGGAACTACTGTCCACTACTTCTATAAACACTTGTTTTTTGTTATTACAGAAGTTGCTCACTGAATGCAGGTTTGAGGCCATGTTTCAAACCATCTATCCAGTCTGCTTGTTCCAGATTACCTTTTTTTGCCTCACTTGACAAACATGATGCTTGTAAAAGTGCTGCTTCCACAAAAGAAATGCTCAGTAAAGCACTAACTGCTTCTTTCAGATAATGTATATCTTCTAGTATTCATGAACTAATTCTAAAGGCAAAAAGTTATACAACAGAAATGTTCCCAAACTTAGCAACAGTCCACATTCTGACAAATGGGTGATTAGGTATCTGTTGTTCAAGGTATGGTTTGAATTAGCCCTCAAAGACTTTTAAAATCACTTGCCAGCCTCATTTACACGTGTAATCACTGTCCACTGATGCCCAATTGTCACGGGATCAGAATTTGCACATTAGTTTGACTGATTAGGTTGTAGACCAACTTGGCATGGATGAAAGAAAGCAATGCCATGGGTAGGAGTCGTTCATTTTTGTCTTTTTGCAAGAAGAAAGACTTGCTAGCTAGCAGCAGCAGGCATTGGGGTAAAGTCACCTTTTTAACTTTCAAGACAGATGTTTTTCTTAATAATGCAGCCATAGCAGATGGCAGATGGAAGGAATTCACAGCTGGCTTCGATCCAGTCACAATGCGAGTCAGTCAATCCAATCAAGATGGCTCACCCAAGCATTTCCAGCTTCATTTAACAAGTATTTTTCCTCACCAGACAGCAATCCTGTTAAGTGAGAGTTGCCCTAAAAGATTTCACATCAATGATTTGCGAAGGACAGATATGACAGATGAGAGCGCGCACCAGACACAGAGAACTCATGTACAGACAATGACAGTAAGTCCAGACTGCTTCCCCAGCATGAGATCATTACAAGTCCCTGCTGACCACAAGGAGTGATGAAAACACACTTGCTACAGCACTTTTTCTCTCTCTCACTCCTTAGGTTCATCCACCCATCTGTCCATAATAGCTTCCCATTTATCAATCTATCATCCTGCTCTTCTGTTAGTTGGGACAGTCGGTCTGTCTCTCGTCTCTCAGCGTCACCATCCATGTATATCATGTCCTGCTGGCATTGCATCACTTGGCTGCAGACCCTGGGGACAGTAAAGCTATAAAGACTCACAGTAAACCATGGCAAGTGCAGGGCAGAGGCTTCCTTCGAACTGTTAAATAATCAATGCGTTCCCATGGTAACCCTTGCTTCCACAGTATTGGCCAGAGAGCCATGCTTAGCCACCTCCCCTTGCCTCATCTCTCTGCCTTCACACTGCTGCCTCACTGCAGTTAATGCGGCTCACACATGCCTGGCTGTAGGATGGATGCATCGCTGCCTTCGGTGCTGCCTGTCCACATCAGACCCACCCAAACGTCCCTCAGATCAAACAAATCACGAATCTAAAGGTCATGTGATATTATGAACTGAGGTTTGAAGAGAACTGTTAACAGAGTCAAGAAGACTCTATTATGTGTTTCTAAGGATGTAAATCTTGTCTAATATTGCATGTGTTCATCATTACACAAGTATTTAGATTTATTATGCTGTGTTTTGTAGCTCATGGTATTATTTATTATGTAAATTAAAGGAAGAGGGTGACCAAACAGCCCTACCCACCTCTAAAGATGGGTAGACCAGACCGTCACTAACCCATTAGTACTACTACAGAAACGAGCACTCCGGATCATTCACAAAGCTGGTTTTTTAGATCATACCCATCACTTGTTCATTCAGTCCAAATTGCTAAAATTTCATGATTTTGTAGAATATAATACATCTATAATCCTATATAAAGCATTTAATAAATTACTACCAGTAAACATACAACAAATTTTTACAACCAATGACAGAGCCCAGAACTCCAGAAGATATGGACATTTTGTAATTCCTAAAGTCAGAACGACTCTTAAAAGTTTTTGTGTGTCTGTACGTGGGGTGAAACTGTGGAACAGTCTGGATACTCACCACAAGAAATGCCTAAATATACACCAGTTTAAACAATTATATAAACACAAGGTCTGTAATCAATACATAGATAATGGGTTGTAATTGTACTCAGGGAATCTGCACTTTTGTTCATTGTGGTTATTCTTCATTGTTGACAAATTGTTATTTATTATCACTGTTGGTATTGTTGTATCATTGTGGTATTGATGATCGTTACCATTGTTGGTATTCCATATTGTTACTGTGATTGATCTAATGTCAATCACTCATTCACATTGAGTCACAATAGGTGATTTATTATTGTTGTCACTCATTGTAAAGAATAGCAGTGAAACTAGAAGGAAATGTTAGGGGTAAATGGGGGTGGGATTAAATAAGTTTTCTTCTTCCCACTCCCTTTCAAGCAACGACTATTGATCATTGCTCATTAATATATATATATATTTTTTTTTTAGTTATTAATAGATGATATTGTTTATGAAGGATGTTGATGATGATGACTAGATATGATGATAATGTGATGGATGCATAATGTTGCTTGAAATAAATAAATAAATAAAAAAATAAAAAAAATAAAAAGATGATGTGTAAAAATGAGCTGTTCCTTTTTTGCAGTTAAAAAATTGTTTGGATTACTAAATTGGCTAAAAGTGCTTGTACAATTTACATATTCAACAAAGCTTTCTAAACATCCTAACCATTAGTTTTGAGTTGTGTCAGCTATATAAAAACTTCTGTCTTTGGTTTTGATCAGGAGACTTAGGACAGAATACCAGGACGATCGTTTTGTTAAATTGTTTGACTGCTGAAGAATTGCTGTGTCTGCTGTGGGATTTAATATCACGAGACTTCAGGCAAGTTAAAGAGATGGGAGAATGTGAAAGGAGGTTTGGAAAAAATAAATAATTTATGTAACTTTTATATAAACATCTGTAGGTCAAACATAATGCTAAATAGTGACATATTTGATAATTATACCTGATAATGTCAGCGTGATCACAAAGATTTGTTTTGCTCAGTAGTGATACCTGTTTTTCAGGAGGGGGACAGCGAGACCGCATCTATAAACACGCTGTTTTGACGAGCAAGCATATTTATATACAGTAATTAACCTATTTGATCTATATCCTTATAAAATGAACCACTGTAAATTAATGAGTAAAATCTAACAAGACATCAACAAGTTCTCATGAATTTTATACCACTAAAATCCTAACGGTAGCAGAGAAGATGCTGAAGAAGATGAAGAAGCTGCACATGCTAAAACCTTCAGTTTCTTTATAATAAAATAATGGTGTTGCAGAAGTAGCATTCACACAGTGGAAGAACAAGCAGAAGCTGACTGATCACTGACGAGAGCTCGTGACTCACAAAGATGACGACTGTGGAGATCTAACACCTCCTTCTTTCACTCTGCATGTGCTGCGAGCACACCTTCAGTTTGGGTCTTCAGCTGGAAAGTCTGTAAGCCTGATCAGGTCGATTGGGATGAATCGACTTGTGTGAGATGTTAGCTTATTGTTTAAACTTTGTTAAAGCAATTTAAAAAATGTGTGTTGAATTTCTAATTTAAGAAAAATAAAGTTAAATGCTTAAATTACATGCAGTAATACGACGAGTCACTCTAGATGGGAATATCGTATTCCAGGGTATAATTTGAAAAAGCGTCCAATCCAACTGGAGTTCAAAGAATTGACTCTTACTCCAGGAATGAATCAAATTAAATGGTTTACTAAAAACTGGCCTAAATGTTGCCTCAGTGTCCGAACTAACTTCTGTTTCCAAGCTGTCAACTTCATCTTAGACAGGGAGGAGAGGAAATACAACAGAGTTCAGGATGTCTGACAGGAAATGTTTCCTCATCATCTCCTCTTTCACATAAACATGAGAGCTGATCCTCCAGTGGTGGCATCGCCGTAAAATAAGACAGACAGCTGCACTCTGATCATGTGTCCAGTCAATTAAATGGCAGCTAATGCATAAAGAAATCATTCCTTGGCATTTATTCAGAAAATAAAATCAGTCTAACTGTACCGCCTTTATGTATTTTCCCAGCAGACTGTGGGCTGAGATGCAGTCGGTGCTGCTGCTCTGATCTTCTAGCTCTCACTGGCCTCTCATAGGCCACGCTGCAGTCCAATCAATAAACTCAATTACCATGTACCCAACATCTCATTCACGATGAACCCCCAGCACCAGAGGGAAGAAGGAAGAGAGGTGAGCAAAGGAGTGACAGATGATTGGATCTGAAAACGATGAACACATAACAGCAAGAGGTGTTTCGCTCGAACGCAAAGTCAAAACTCAATGTCAGGGAAGCGTAACGAGATGTAATAAAGAAAATCCCACCGTGTTAAAGGTCAACTGTTACTTTTCTTCCCCTATAACACCAGCACTTATTTAAATGAGAGAATTAATTATTCCCCCATAAAACAGTACCATTAAAGTTTAAAGTTTTCAGATTTGAAGGCTGTGATTGAGCATTCTGACTGTACCCACCCCTCCCTACACACACGTACATCCATGAAACTATAATTAATAGCCCGTCACAGCTGTCAGCAGCGCTCCCTCCTCATCTTTATGTAATATTACAAAAGCATGCTCTGGCTTACCTCTCTGTCACGCTGAGCAGCTCCAAATGAGAGCCGGCTAGTTTGACCTTCACCAAGAGCAGCCACAGAGGGAAAACTACTTAGTGTAACGAATATTCATAACGGTGTAGCTCCAGAAGGCCTCCTACAAGTCTACTGACAACCAATCAGATCTGAGCCTGACAGCATCTTTCTTTGTGTGACTTTGACAGGAAGTGGGCATTGTGACAGATCATAACTGGATGAACAAAGCTTTTAGATAATATTAATAATATGATGGCTTATAATGTTGATGCTAGCTCACTGTCATAGTGTCATGGCTTACGGGGACAAGCGAATTGAGCTTTTGTTAATGTTTGAACGGCTGGAAGAATATTTACTTTGATGAGAAATCTAAATATCTGCTGTTAAACAGGTCTATATCTGGGATTATATTGTTTATCCTCTCTATCTTATTAGGCCCAAATCAGAGCTATTTAGATTTAAAAGTTTTATATTAATGGATATATTTAGAAAAAACCTGCCATATTTCACACATTGAACTGTATGAGTAGAGAATGTAAATATAATTTGATAATCTTCTAGAAAAATGACCAGGATGTGTAGTATTTTGTACACAGTAATTCATTTACAGACCTAAAAACAGCTCTCTACTAACAATCATCTAAATGGATTTAGACATTATTTGCTTCAACAATATAACTGACTTCATTTATTCCTTCATAGGGTTTATAATAAAAGTCCTGACTTTACTGATGGAATGTTAAATTAAAATGTCCTCTCAGAGGATATAAACCATGGTAAAGGCTACTACACAAATCTGTCACTGTCAATAAAATAAGAATAGTGAAACATCAACAATTTTTGTCATGAAACATTAAATAAGTCAAACAAATTTCTGCACTATGGCAACAAACAGGAATATTTCAGGCATTTTGTAAGTAATTTTTAATCTCTTAAAGGCACACTCTGTAACTTTTTCATATTTTAAAATCTTTTTCTTGAGCCAGTCTGTGTTAATATGACCCTTTACAGGGTTAATGAAAAGTCACTCAGCCCCATCTGCTGCTTGTATCCAAGAAACCACAGTTGCAACTTCAGAGTCTGTGGTCCGGTTCTCTAAAGTCTCACAAAGTCACGTATCTCGCGAGAAGCAGTAACGCTTTACTGCAATCCATGTATACACTTCAGAACCTGCTCAGGACAGACGAGCTGGAGACACAGACATCATATATATGATCGTGTTCATCATGGTGGAGCCTCCAAAAAAACTAAGAATACCTTTATGAGATGATTGAAAACATGGGCGCACAGCGGGAGGGGGAGGCACAGTAGGGGGTGCTAAAAACAAGCCACAACTGCCAAGTGTGCCTTTAACAACTCTCTTTTATAAGGAAATGCATAATTGTTTTATATTTTAAAAGTGCTAGTAATTAATTGTAGTTAATTATAACAAATACTTCTTCTTTATTATATGCCATAAGCAGATGAAAATGTATGCTAAACAATTTGATTCCAAATTACTGAACCATAAAGTTGAACCTTCTAATTTAATGGATAACTACAGAAGAGGACAATAGATGATACATTATTTATCTGGGAATCTAAAACCAGATTTTGAATGGGAGATAAAATAATCTATTGTCTCTATTAACTGATTTATATGAGCTGTTCATATCATCAGAGTTTAATGCTATTCTTTGATATAAAGTCCTCCTCGTGTATACGACGCAGCCCTGTAAGTGGCTTCTGTTATTTCTCAGCTTGAGTCATCCTTTTCAAATGCTGCTAACAAGATGACAGAATCACTGGTGCTCCCCCTCATGGCAACAGCACACTTCATGTTTTTGACAATCCTCATCATTGAAACCATAGTCTGTAATCGGGATTGATTTAGCTACAGGTATAATTACTCCTGCTAATTCCCATCAGCCACTGGGCTCGTGGTCACACAGACACACGGTAAGTTATCACACGTGTGTCTGAGGTTTAGCTCCATGCTGCAGGAAGCCGGTCCTGTGTGTCATCAGTATGCTTCACATGTTCCCACCCCCACTTCCTCCTCTCCATCAGAGGTCACTGCAGCATGTTAGCTCCACGCTCTTCTGTAGCTGCTGCCCTTTGTTGCTAAGCTGACAGAGCTGCTGAACTCACCCCTCTCTGGTGTTTTGGATCTTTTGGAACCACGCTCAAATGATTGCTGCCATTTTGAGATTTTCACCACTGTCAGTTACTGTTACAGAATGTATTACTCTGCTACTGTGCTTTGATCATTTCACCCCCCCCCCCCCTCCCCCATATTCAATTCAAATTTTTTGTTATGTATACAGGTTGTTTTGTGTGTGTGTGTGTGTGAAGCTATAAAGATGCCGACAGTGTTGCTGAGATGAAAAAAGGGGGGTCGGGCACTGATGTGACTGTAAATCGATCCGAGTTCAGAATAGTTGGGGTCAAATAGATTCACCTTTTCAGTTGGAATCACACTGACTTGGTACTAACAATGCTTTTGCATACATCAAAACTTTGAATAAATTGCAACATTCCTGCAAATGTGCACGTGTCCTAATTATGTCTTACTTTGTCCACAAGTTATCCTCATTTCAGCTGCAATGTTGTTGTTCACTGAATGTCAGAATCCTTATTTCGGTTTCCAACCCTCCCAAAGCGGTCTCATGCGTTTTGACTCACAGAAACTACATCAAGAAGAATTCGCAGGGGGTTCCTGATGCCAGCAACGGCATCCAAACATGTTAAAAAATTCTGCAACACAAGAAAGAGACCCTGCGATCCACTGAGGATAATAGGAACCCTCATTAACATTATGGAAACTCCATCACCGATGACATTTACAATTTGCCACCAACCGAGTCCACTGAAACAAAAGCTTTCTAAACTCTTGAACAAAACAACTAAAGCAACACGTGATATCTACTATTTAAGATTTCAGTTGTAAAAACTGCTGCTACAAATGCATTTAATCAAAAACAAAGCCTTACAGTATAAAGGAGCTGTAATTTGAGATAAGAGGAAATCAGAGTGTTTTAGAAAAACTGGCAAAACCACTGGCAAGACTGGTTCTGTCAAAAGGTAACACAGATCTAATTCAATCTGCACAGAAAAACAAAGAGCTGGCACAGTTTGAGAATTTAATAAGGAGCTATTGACTGAACAGTTAGTTGGCTGCATACTGCTTATTCAGCTCATATCAGCTATAAATCTGTTATTATTCTTGTTTTTGTCTTGAAAGCTCAGATGTTCTGTAGAAAGAAATGATGTACTACCAAACACTCAATGCTGTTACTTTTTAAGAAAACTGTTGGGATTTTTTTTAACCTTCCTTTTTTGTTTCCAGAGCACTTCTGAGCAGAATATAAAGCCACATTTTACGGCAATTCTGCTTCAATAACCCAAATAACGTTTTCAAACTACTTGACTTTTAACTTCACAAAGACAGTTAAATATGGCTTTAAATGTGGTCAGTTCTTCCGTCAGTGCTGGTTTTCAAGTCAAAATTAAAATAGTGTGACTAAACTACAGTACGGTCAGAACATATGAGAACTTAGAGGTCTAATTTAATGATACTAGAGTGACATGCAACTTATAGGTCAGTGAAAACCCTAAATCTCTACCTGACTCCACCTTCTGCAGCAGAGATCGAAATGTCTCGGTTGAGGTTTCATGCTCCTCTATAAGCTCCGCAAGGGAACGCCCACACACTCACATATCTCCATTCACTACCCTTGCCCGGGTTTTGGCTCACAATAAGTGTAGGTGTTGAAAGTGTTGAAAAATTACAGTAAGTAGGACAACGGGCGATGCAACAAAAACAAGAGCCGTGCTTCTAGTTTCCCTCTGATAGTCATGAATACATGAGCACATTTATCCATATGCTTATGTATTAGGCGCCAAAAAACAGAAGGAAAAAAAAACCAGGGCTTTGTGTAAAACGACTGTAGCACTTTGGTGATTGCCAAATGAGTCGTCCCTACTGCGAAGGGCAAAACGCACCGTCCCCTAAAGAACACAACTCAGCCAAGATCAGAGCAGACCTCTGACTGAACCGGAGAGATGACACACTGATCCGAAAACACTCAATCCTTTAATACTCAAATACTTCTAACAGTGGCTCCTGTGATTAAAGGCTGAGTATCAAAAGGCTGTAAAAACCCAATGAAACTGTTGAGCTGAGCAAAGTATGAACACAGAAAGTATAATAACCCTGCTAACTGCTTGATTATTTAGAGTTTCCTGCAATGTTTGTTACAGCATCTCGTTTCTACTGGAAACAACCACATCTTAAAGGCTTTGACAAGAATTTGTTTTGTGCAAAACAGTTTTTATGAAATAAATGCTTAGAAAATTAAACGATGTTTGTAAGATTTCAGAGACATTCGTGCGTGTAAGCCCACCATTTCTTTCAAGAGCTTTTCAGTTTAGCTCCAAAGGATTGTGATGTTTTCATGGGTGATTATGATTGTCCCAGAATATTAAAATGATGATGCAGAAATGAAAAAAAAAACAAAGGCCAGGTCATTGTATGTTACTGGGTAAAAAGTTAAAGCGAGTGATCCCTCTCCTGTTCATCCAGCAAATACAAAACAAAGAGCAACAGGCTTTAAAGGCTAGATATGATTTAAACGGTAGTTTTAGAATGACACAAATATAAAATGTTAAATAGTTATATTGAAAGTTAAAATAAAATAATTAAATAATGTTGTTTTACAACAGAAATTTTAAAAAGCTTATAAGATTTAGCTGAAAACAGTGTATGCGATCATACACTTTTGCAGACATCAGACAATAACTTTCGTGGTTTATTTGTGCGTGGATTGGTTTTGAATAGTTCCCGTCATGCCGACCATCTCTCTCTCTCTCTCTCTCTCTCTCTCTCTCCTCCCCTCACTCATTCCCGCCTGCTGAGATGTTCCAGTGAACATATGCAGGCCTTGGATTTGGCAGATTACATAATTGGAAATGTTAATGGGGAATATTAATCCACAATGGCCCACATTGGGTTTTAGAAGACAGCTGATCAGGATGTGCAGGTTCTGTTCACTGAGAGCCTGTTGTTACGGTACTTTGTGCACATTTATGATGAAGTGATGCTTTTTGCCTTGTACAGTTGTGTCAATGAGACGATCTAAAAAAAAAAAAATCTCTTGTCGAACCAGAAAGCTTTTGGTTGCCTGCGTATCAGAGCTGCAGTCGGCGGTAATTAGCTAGCTGAGCAGCGAAGCTACTGTGCAGCTCTGACTGAGCCTGCACCATGGCAACACACAGGCTTGTTTCTGTGCACTGCCTCCTCTCTGCTTTCCAATCCTCCCTCCTATTCCTCCATTTTCCTTCAGCTTTTTGTTTTTACTGGTTCGTCCTCTTCATCAAACCTCTCATTTCTCTATCTCTTCCTGAAAATCTTTTCCACGCATCTGTTTTCTTTCTGCAACATCACAGCCCAAATCGACACAACATAAAAGACACTTGCTGGTGCAGATTTGGTGATGGCTCTGCGTTGCTGCCCCCCCCCCCCCCCCCCCCCCCCCCCCCCCCCCCCCCCCCCCCCCCCCGACATTCTGGACACGCAGACTGAGCGTTTTTATGACATATGGCTATCAGTATGATGTCTTTATGCTTTCTAAATGTATGTCAGACTGTACCCTGTGTGCATTTTCATCAACAAAACAACACAATATGCGTATTTAATGCAACACAAATCCTGTGCTCATCCAATGCTAAATGCAACCTAATTAAAAATGTTTCTGGTCGTAAAAACTTTTGTCAGTAATGAGTTTCCAGAAATATGAATTCCTTGTCTAATAAAACATATACAGGCAAGAGCATGACAGATTTATACTGTTGTTTCTGAATATCAGCTGAATTTAATGAAACTGGTGGAGAAGTGGAACATAAATGATGGAGGGATGTATAAATATTTGGTTTGAATCCAAATCACCTTCCTTATGTTTTAGAAAGAGCCATGTCATTCCTCTAGATAGGAAATCACTAAAATAGAGGTAAGACTAAACAAGTGTGGGAGGAGAAATTAGTAAGAGACGTGCCTGCAGACATAATGCTCCAGACAGACCGGAAGATTGTTTCCTTCTATGAACCTTCCTTATAATAACCTAAACCAAAAAAGAAACTTATAGTTGGGTATTTGCAAGACAACAAAACCATGTATTTGACTGGTAAATGCCTTCACATTATGAGAGGGAAATATATTGTAAATCGTACTTTTTGCAGAGCTGTTATTTCAGTCATTCGTCACATAAAAGTACCTGCTGTTAGACTGTTTCTAACAAAGCTAACATTGTTTTACACTATTTTAGAGTCATGACATTTTCATCTATTTAATCCCAGTAAACCTATTTATTTCCAGTAAAGTCTGGCCCATTTAACCCTGTTTTGCTTCAAATGAAATTGTGTGAAAAAGGTCAGCCAGTCTGCAGCTGTAAATGTGTCAAAAAGAAAAGAAAAGAAAAGACAATATCCCCCACATTCTGAAGCAGACATGTTTTTTTTTAAATTCACAATGTTTTAAGGTGTATTTCTTCTTCCTATGTAAGACGCAATAAACACAACGGACTCCTTTGTTCTCTGCATGCACATCTGAACTTGTGTGGCTTGAGCTTGGGGCTACAGAAGTAGCAAAACAAAAGCAGACTTTTAAACAGCTGCGTCAAAAACAGTCCTGTTTAACGTCTACAAAGTTCTGATTGTCTAAGAATCCAAGTCAAGATTCAAGTAGGTTTGATCTTATTTAGAAAAAAAATCAATTATCTAAAACATTTTTCTGCTAAAATTATTTGACATAGTTTAAAGGAAATAGACTTAATGGAAAAATTAAGAGGCCAAAGGGCGTTAATTACAAAGTCCTTCCTAAATTCCTCACCTAGTGAGCATCAAAGTAAAACCAATTAAAATGTTTTAAATGCATTAAAAAAAAAAACATTTTCAATTTTGCAGCAAATTATTAACTAATTAAAACCTGCCTGGTTCTGAAATTATGCAAATGATATAAACAGCTTGTGTCTCCTTCTACCTAACTGAGTGAGTGTTGTATTTTTAAACACAGGTGTTATCTGATGCTACAATTTTCTCCAATGATTTAGTTTGTTGTACATAACTTGTGGTATGAACAATTTTTAGTAAAATATTTACATTTTGGAGGCATCAGGTTCAACATGTATATAACTTTAGTTCGTACACTGTAAAAAATCATAGCCTCAAAAAGTTGTTTCAATCTATCTTTATAATTTCACTCAACTTGTCTAGTTAAGTTTTGCTTGTTAAACTTACTTTTTTGTGTTTTGATCAGAAAAACTTAAATTTATGAGTTATTCTGACAAATTGTTACATTTTTCTCATTCAGTCAACTTAAATTTGCAAGTTATAGATTTTTTTTTAATCTGTGAAATTTGGCAGGTTTGGAGGAGTAGGATTATTGGTGATACCATATAAGTAAAATATTTATATATTATATATATATATATAAATATAATATATATATATATTATACATTATATATATTGTATGTATGTTCAACAAGGGACTGCATGGTGGCGCAGTTGGTTAGTACTGTTGCCTCACATTAAGGAGGTTGTGGGTTCGCATCCCGGCACTGCGGCCTCTCTGCATGGAGTTTGCATGTTTTCCCCGTGTGTTCCCGTGTGTTCTCTCCAGGTACTCCGGTTTCCTAGTAATTTGTCCTTAGTTGTGAGTGGGTGTGTGACTGATTGTTCGTCTCTGTGTGGCCCTGTGATGGACTGGCAACCCGTCCAGGGTGTCCCCCACCTCTCGCCCCCTGACCCCTGGAGATAGGCACCAGCTCCCCCGCAACCCTCTGTGGAGGATGAAGTGGTTACAGAAAATGGACGGGTGGATGTTGAACAAGATAAACTGATTTTTTTGATTTTTTTTAAATGGCTAAGCTAACAGGATTTGTTGTTTCAACTAACAATTTTAAGTTAAAACAATGCATGGTTATAATTTATGATATTTGTACAACTTGACATTTAGAGTTGAAAGAAAGTGTTTAAGTTGAATTGAATCAAATTTTTAAGGCAGCCGGTGAACTTTCATTTCTAAGTTGAACTGACTTACTTTTTTTAACAGTGTAGAGACCCACCTATTTAACAAACACTACATGCTAAACATCCACCACAAAACTACATATATGTCTAAAATATTCTGAGCAATATATTATCCTATAGAAAAAAAAAATATATAGATATATATATTTAATTAGTTTGGTAATGTAAAGTCATGTCTGGCTGAATAACTGCCAATCAGTTTGTATACAAAACACTTCTGCTCTAAGCAAATCCCAGCAAATGTGATATAACCTGTCTCTAAAATGAAAACAAGCATAAGTCTCGTAGAAATTATTATTTTAATTAGAAGCTGCAGGTTTATTTAATTGATGGTTGTCTCAAACCTCAAACTTCTCCCTACAATAAAAAAAAAGGGATTTAACAACCTGTAACAACCTCCACAGCATTTCCCCTCTGCTCTGCAGTTTACCTCACTCTAATCGACACAGGAAAAAACAATTATACGAAGGCGGGATTGGTTTTGATCGGCGCCGGAAAAAGACGTGTTCCATTCTGAAGAAATATTAGCAAAAATGTTCAGACACGCAGAGGAAAACAAGAAAGTAATGAAATCTGTGAAAACAATTCGGGTGAAGATACGTTTTACCAACAGTGTAATAAAATGTATGATATTAAGCTGGGACCGCTTGTGTTGTTTATATCCATGACGTGGGGAGAAAGAGCTCGTCTTTCTCTTCCTGTCTCAGAAATGTGAGATCCGTGTTTCTGTTCTTCCAGATGGGATCGATCTTCACTAATAAAAATGACTGTTAATAGAAGGAAAACATGTTTAAAGATCATCTGTGGCTCTGTGTACAAGCAGCAGGCCTGGGTCTGGATAATGTTAGCTGTCAGCTCAGTGGGGGGAAACAGGAAGTCCATTTATGTACAGATTTAATACGCTGCATGAGCCAAGTGTTCATTTCACAGGCCTCTTAACATTAGCAGAAAAGAAAAATGTTTATATTTGATAATAAAATATTATTTTAGCTTAAACTACTATTTGATTTGATTGATTATATTATATTTTTTATAATAATAAAGGCTTAAAATGACATTTTTATCGAAATATGTTTGGATGGACTTAAACAGCTGAAAATACAGTGACTTCAGGCAAAAACACATTAAAAATGTTAGCAAGAGGCTGAATTGCTATATGAAGAACTTTGACTAACTGTGCCCAAATTAATAAAAAGGTCATTATTTTGAATTAAAACAAGTTTGCATGAATGTTAACCTAATGTTTTTAAAACTTAATTTAACTGATCCAGCCACTTTGATTATTAAACCACCTTTACATCACCACAAAGATTTTTTTTCTCTTTTTATTAATACATGACTGGAGGAAATTCAACATTCAAGATAGTTTTATTGTCAGTTCAGACGTCTCACATGTCCAAGAGTAAACTGAGGTTCTGAAATAGATCAAACTGAAAACTGATCATAAAATGTTATGAAGTTTGAATGACAGCTCTTTATGTACTGTAACATCTATGTATAATGTGCTGGATTTGACAATTGTTTTATCCTTTTGTTGTTGTTTTTGAGTAACAGTTCATCAACGCTGTTGCGTTTTCTTTAAATGCTGCTTTGCAACCTAAAATGAAATGTGATTTGCAGAAAAGAAAAAAAGACGAGCCGAGAGACGAGAAGAGGCCGATAAAAATGAAGAACACTGCAAGACAACACACACACACACACACACACACACACACACACACACACACACACACACACAGAAATGAGAGGCCAGACCAAATGGCTGAAGGGTTGCTTGGATAATGCATTAGACAGAGATGGCACTCAGAACAGCTACACATGATAAGAACCGCACTGCTTCACCAAATGTCCTCACACACACACAAACACACACACACGCACACGCGCGCGCACACACACACACACACACACACACACACACACACACACACACACGTTTTGAAAATAGACTACATAATAATAATCTGCATTTGAATGAATATTCACCTAAGAAAATAATGATCAGAGTGCAGCTCAGATTATGTAAAGCTGATTTAAAACTGAATAAAAACAGTGGATGATTTATAAATACACAGGCTAAGATAGGAAAAATGTGTCAAAGTGCAAAAATTCTTTAGTGGATAAAAAAATAAACAGTCCTTCTTAATTAACCTAATGTTATCAAGTAACCCATTTTCTAAAAAAAAACTGAATAAATAATTTGTTATAGAGTCTGTGAGGCTGAAGGAGTAATGAGCTCTAACCAGGCGACTCATTTGCATTTTCAGAGTTGCGCATTAACCCAGGCAAAGGTAAGAAGTTGAATCAAAGCAATTTTAAGGCATGACAACATGAAGGAAACATTTGATAAGTGCAGTCGTTATTCTGATGAATCATTACCAAGAGAGAAATTCTGGTTCCTTCAAACGGAACTGGTTATCAATAAAATGTCTTTAAAAACCGCTTAAAAAAAATAAAAGCCTGGTAAAAAAATATATAATCACACTGCCTCACCTGTACACGACACCATCATATCTGCTGATTTTTATTCACTAAAATCTATCCTCATTTACCAACCCGCCTCAGTCATTTCATCATTTACATTTTATTACACAATTCTAAATTACTCCAAAATTAACTACGTCTACATAATTAAAAGCCTATTTAGAGAGACTATGACTTTTTAGGCAAATAAATCATGTTAAGAGTCCTTTTATTCTGAAACATCTTAGCAGGAAGTGATGAGTGTCTTTGGCAGCATCTTGAGATAAAGTTTTTTTAAAAAGGCAATAACTATAGACAAGTTATTAAAAACAGTTTGTGTTTTAAAGGAAATTGGCCATTCATTGATGAAGTCACAAACCAAATGCTTTAAAATAACAAGAGCATTTTAATTAACAGCTAAAAATCTACTTAGCCAATAGCCAAGGGCTACTAAATTGTTAACCAAACTTTTAAAAAGTTATCTCTTTAAAAATTAGGTGAAGACAAAGGCAGGTGAATAGTAAATGAGTTTCCTGTCTTAACACAGAAACCCATTATGTGATCTCAATGCAGCGAAGGAGGAGAAGCGTCTGACTGAAGAATCTCTGATGGTTCATCAGAATTTTGTGCTGATGTTGTCTAATATGTTGAGCAGCTTGTGCACAATCTTTCCTCAGCTATCAGCTCTGGGGGATCTGGAGCGGACACACTGCCTTCTTAATTAGTTTGTTCAGTTTCTCTGATACACTGTGTGACTGATGTGAGTCTCTTAAACAGAACAAAGGCTTGTTCTGATATAAATAAAGGCCCAGTTGGCTTAAAACACAAAGTCTGGCTCTCACTGAACTGTAGCAGTGTGTTATGCTTGGTTGTTGACTTATAAGGTAGTTGGATTTTTTGCTATTTTTGTTTATTACTCAGCTGATAATGTTTTTTTCCTTGTACTGACTGTTAGGGATTTATGCATCTTATTGTAAAGCGCTACCAAAATAACAGCTGTGATGGTTGAATAAAAGCACTGTTGAAAGCACCCACACACCCCCACAGAAATGAAGAGGAGTATGCTCAGGGAACTAGCTCTTCTCCAATATTGATCGCACACACACATATTCCATGGCAACATGTGGGTGATGGAAATGGTGCATTTTGCCGAGAATGGCGGCGCATTCTCCAAAGCAGAAGAAGGGGGTTTTAATATCTTTACGTGAAGCTTATCACAGCGAGTTTTGTCTTTTAACTAACTGCGGCAGTGGTCGAGCATTTAAACTGTCACTCGGTTCATAAAATAGCCTGTGTGCTTTTCTTCTCTCCCTAACAGGAAATCTGGAGCTTCCATCGCTGATTCAGAGGTCCGGTCTGCCCTGCACAGCACTGTCACATTTCTAGGCCAGTCTCCACAGTGATCAGCAAAAAACCTCTAAATAAAGCAAAGCAGACAAGCAAACAAACAAAAAAGCAATCCCCTCCCCTCTCCGTCCTTCTCTCCTATGCTATCCTGCCTGGCAATGAGAGCCAGCGAGGGGAACAAGTGTGATGATATGGGGCTGAACCCCGGCCGGGCCTCTGACAATGACCATATGGATCACAGGGACAGGCAGGCTCAGCTTCCAGCAGGATACACACACCTCCACACAGTGTCTGCAGCCTCAGGCTGCTGCACCTGTAACACTATAAAACCTTCACTAACTATAAATCACACTGCTCAAGTTGACTTGTAGCAATTAGTGAACCGCTTAATGAGAATAAACATGGCGGAGAGGCAACAGATTTCTCTGAATTTCAGACATTGACCTTCATGCTGAAACACAACCAGGAAATTCGGTCGGCGAACACAACACAAAGGCAAAGGACAACAAAGCAACTGAGTGGAAGCTTTTAAGTTAAATGTAGGAGGTTAGATTTAACACGGTTCAGGATCTGGGTCATAGCTATAGCAGCTCCCTGTTATAGATCAACCTCTTCAACACCCATAATGGTGGCTGGCATGTCTCCTCCTTAGCAAGCTGATGTCAACATTTGACTGGTCTTTTCTCAAGCGCGCTGTCCTCTCTTCCTCTTGGGGTTTGTAAAAAGCAAAGTTTTGTTAAAGTGCATATAAATATTTTAGAGCACCTCGTCTCTCTTGTTTTGCAGGGCATCGCCCGTGGTTCATTAAAATTTACTTGAGGGGGAAAAATCTTGTTGTTTACATCTGTTTTTGATGCATTTAGATTTGGCCAATCCACAATTAATTCTGCATCACATTTAGCCAGAAGTCACACCTTGATTGAAGATTAAACAGGACAATATGTGTGAATGATTTAATGGGACACTAACTGATTAGAGGAATATAATAAACTGCAGCTATCACTACTTTGAAAAGGCAGTCATGTGGGATATTTCAGTAGGACTGGTAAAAAAGCTTAAACTATTAAAGTAAAACCCTGCCCGCAGAGGTTTTTCCAGTTGATTGAACACTGAATGTTAGATGTTCACCTAATTGGCTGATATGTATTGCAAATTTGTGGGCAAAAAAACATGGCAGCACTTGCATAACTCATACATTTAACTTTCTGTTACTAAATTTGTGAGTCTCATGAGAGAGATTACATCTTTTTACATCTCCCTACCTATAATATAGTATTCTCCAGTTTGCAGCAATCAGCTTAAAGCTAGATAGTTAAAACTAAACAAGCTTACAGCTTATCACCTTACTTTGTTCATAGGCACTGAGATGAAAAGCAATGGTTTAAAAAAGCCATTGTTGCTGTCTATTAATACTAGAGGCGTTATTAGGTCATTTTCAAAGTCCATCGTCCTACAATAAGAAAGATTTACAAGTGGAACGCATTCAAAGCAGCTGCCAAACTCCCAAAGACAGGACGTCCCAGCAGGTTCACACTGAGGTAAGACGGGGAAAAGCCTGGGAGAAATGATAGACCTCAGACTCTACAGGCCTCCATTAGCATGTTGAATGTTAAAGTTAATGACAATATCATTTAAAAAAATGAGGAATGAAGTATGACGAATTAGAAGAAGATTTAACAATAGCATGTTAGCATTCGGTTTGCTAAAACGCCTCTGATGCATCTGTGTTTTTAAGTTGGGGTTACACTCAGTGCTTTAAGTGGGTACGCCGTACCAGCACCTTTTAATTTTACACCTCACTGGGACTTCTTCTGGATATTCTCAGCATATTTGTTGATAAAAATTTAACCCACAATTAAATCACATTAAATGACGTGTTCTCACTCTACAGTGGCTTTTGAAGTGCTGGTAGTTTAAGCAGACATTTAACAATCTTGTGATTCAAAAAAGATGATGATGATGATGAAACAATTTACAGAGAAACTTAAAGAACTAGCTCGTCATAGATTCAAAAACAAGGTTTGAGTCTGAATATAAATCATTTCTGTACTGCAGCTCAAACAATAATGAAAAATCCACTTCCCCCAACTCAAAACAATACATTCCAAGAGAATGTGATTTGCCATTTTATGTTTTTTGTACATTGTACTCTACTCAATAATAACTACAACATTTTAGCAGATCTTTAAACTTGTATATTTAGAAATGTTGTATCAGGTTAAAAATGAACAAAAATACAACTTTTTCTTTTTAAATAATGCAATCTTTTTTATGTTAGCATCTAAACACTTATAACTAAAACTGAATGTGAATTCAATAAGTGACAAGTCAGGAATTTTGACAAGATAAAACAGGATATTAGTTTGAATCAGTCAGCTGGCTGTTAAGTGACTCCTCTGTGCCGTTTTCCCCTCCTTGACCAATTAAATCCACGACTTGCATCAAGACAGAGCCAAAAAGGGAGATCAGCAACAATTGTATGTTTCCAAACAGCAGAAATTTTATTAAATTGCCAGTCAAGTGTCGTTCTTTCAGTTTAGCGTGTTGCATCTGTGTTTGGGATGTCTCAATTACTTTTAACAGTTCAGTCTACAACACATAAAATAAACAACTTTGATGACTTAGAGGTGTGTGTTGGTTTTGTACCCAGTGATGTTCAATTCCACTAAAGCAGTTGCAGAAAAATAGGTGCTAACCATTAGCAGCTAACGGCTCAGACCAGTGAAGCTGTCCAATCAGAGCAGACTGAGCCCCTTTGAATGGGAGTGGCTTTTCTAATAACAGAGATACAAACACTTCATGGAATCATTAAAAAATCCTGATTCATTTCAGATGTTTTTAAACACACCAAAATTCTCCAAATATGGAAGATTGGTTGGTATTTTAGAAATAAACCATATATCATATTGTATTCAAGAAAAAATGCTGGTTGAAGCGTCATTTTAATTTGTGATAGACTAGGCTGATAATTTGTACATGTCTCTTCGATGCTTCATTAAGCTAAATCCTCAACATACTACAGTCGTCTCTATGGTTTAGCACATTCATTATCCACTTGTAAACAACAACACTGTTGTAGATTAATTTATAAAGCCTGTAAACTTCCACAATACCTATGTGGCGTGTTCTCTGTCAGATCTAGTAGTTACCATCTGCATACCTCCAAGTGGTCGCTCTTTTTCTGTTGTTTAGACTAGGTTAAGACCAGGCGGCCTCAACAAAAAAGTTTTTTAAAAATCTCCTAAAAAGATTCCTGGGGGGCTCGTCCTGAAAGCCCAACAATTTCACGACATTATTTCTCCAGAAACTAAGAATATCAGTTTCCATTCAATGATTTGCTATGAACAAACAAGGAAATGTAAACCTAACAGGGTAAATAAATCACTTTTACAGTTGTTAATGTGATGCATTTCCCTTCTACTTGAACTGAGATGAGTTTTCTTCTTTGCTCTATACTGTTCACCACTTGCAGGTAAACTGCATTAATATGGATTGATTTTATTACAGCAAAAATTACAGAGCTTTAAAGCAATCCAACATACCACTGAACTACAAACAAACATTTAACAACTCCAACATTATTAGGCAAATTACTGAACCAAATTACAAAGCAGCTACAGAGGTAATCTTTTCCCTTATTTGTCCTTTAGTTTTATTAATAAATATGTCCTAGGTGACTATAGAATGATAGTATTACTCTTTGAAAACATTATTTTTTAAAGTTCCATGTGCTTTACAATCTGCACTTTTTCTGTATCATTTTCTGTAGGTAGTACCACGTGATGTAAGTGACACTGATACTTTTTTTGGTAATGCCTAATCTTAGGCTCCAAGAGAGCAAAGCTGGTACCATATGGTGACCTTAAAACACTGCAGAGTGCTAATTGGTCGGAGAGAATAATCACCTGTAGGCGTGAGCGGCAGGGTCTGCAGAGGAGCTCACACCAACTCACTGATTGTTCAATAAAGTCATTTGAAGGTTTGACACAAAATATAACTTTGTTTGTGCACACAGAATAGACATTGTGAGCACGACTAACGAATAATTAAACATGAATAATAATCATAAATGTGAATTTACAGATTGATCCACTGAGTTAAGGAGCTTTAAGTTGTTATAATTAGTGCCAAAATATATTTAAACCTCACAGAAAGATCAAACTCATTTAGTGCAATAACCATTCTATATTCCTCTTCACTACTGAGTTGCTTTGAATGAACTTGTTAGCTAAATTAATGCAATGTAGCGTAATAAACGCAAGCACACAAGGAAAAGTCACTTTTCTGTGTTCCGCTGCAGTCTAACATACGCTACAATGATAAACAGCTGATCCCACCCACATCAGGAGGATGCTGTTCCATACTGTGTAGAGAAATAATCATAAAGTTCTTACATTTCTCTACTCAAGTGGGGAACTGAGCCAGGTCCTTATTTGATCTTTTTTGGGGACTTTCTTAGTCAAACATCTAGCTGAATAATGAAGGTTTGTTCTGGAGGCTTTAATAAATTCTGTAAACTCCTCCTTGAACCATCTGCTGGATGAAAATCAGTTTCAGAGATCCTTCAAAAAGCCCTTTCTGCTCCAACATTAAGATTGCATGTCACAACCCATGAGTCACTTCTATCCATTTTTTCCATAGAATCCTTAAAATTTGAAACAACTTTGGGTCTGAAAAATGATGCTGTTGCAGTCTTCTTTCTTTCTTATACACCTTGAAGCATTTGACACTAAATCAGAAAACTCCAGGCAAGTTTGAGTTCTGAAGGATGATGACACTGGAGGATAAAAGCTGCCTCGTAGCATCGTGGTACTCTTCAGTCTTGTGCAGTTCATTTGCACATGTTCTTTTCAACAAGCAGTCGATTGTGCATTTGTAACACATATAATGTTAATCTCTTTTCACATGAGTGCTGCATTTTCGCTGGAATTCTACTTTATATGGTTCAGGTTTGAAAACATAAGTGGAGATAATCTGAATATACTCATAGTAAATAATTAGCTGCCTTTCTGACTGTATTTCTGCAAAAAGGAAAGCGCAGATTTATTTTAAAAATGCAATGAAAACGTCCCCAAGCTTGGTGTTCTGATCTGTTATAAAAACTGAACTATGATTCATATAATATACAGTGAATTTAAGACAAATTCTCTGATAAATCTCTTGAACAATCTCTTTATTTTTAAATGGATCCTGTCAAGATTACGGTTTGGGAATCCAGCTCAAGACATTTGAACATGTAGCATTTGTAAATCCAATACATTAATACTCTCTGGAATGCTGTTACGGGAATGGCAAATTAAATCCAACCCAGCAAAATCTCATCATACAAATGTACAAACCAATGACACCAATAAATCTGGGTAACTGTAAAATGCACACACACACACACACACACACACACACACACACACACACACACACACACACACACACACACACACACACACACACACACACACACACACACACACACACACACACACATTTGTGATCAAGGCCTGAAGGCTTTCATGTTGTAATCACCTATGGGAGTGTTAAGCAAGGAACGCCCACTGTGTCTGTGCATTCATTTAAGACACTGCTACTACAAGAGACCTGCAATAAACAATAGTTCTGGCAGACTGAATCTTAACGTTAATAAATAAAGTAAAATCCAATTAATATTTAAAGCTAATCATAGCCACAGAGTTGGAGAACAGACAAAGACAGATTGGAGCCCGCCGGGGGAAGAGGGAGCTTTCTGACGGATGATCCCAGTAGACTGAGGTCTCTACTTTTCTCAGATTTAAATTCAAAAGCCCTTGTTTTAAAAGAATGTTCTTATAATCCCTGCTGAAATCAGCCATAATTAACCTAGCAAGCTCACGACAAAAGCAGTACAATCACTTTGTAAATAGATGACAGAGGATAGAAGTTAATATGCTATCATTATGTATCGAGCCGTCTAATGATTTCCTTGCATGAACATGAAATGTTCATGGCTACAGAGCCATTTCATGTCAGTGATGCTGCTCAAAAAGGCTAACTCAGATCACTCTGAATGACTGTGCAGGCTTACTGCATTTCATCATTCTAACATCCAAAAAGCTGGGTTGTTATGAAAGCCTAAAGATGATGTCTGATTGGGCGTGTGTGATCACTGTCCAGCTGTGTAAAGGTAGTGGGGGAGGGGTGGGATTCATGCTTCCCAATGAGGATGACTGAGAAGAGACAAAAGGGTGGGAGTGGTTGTGCATGTGTATTTCCAGCTACGCCACACTATAGAAGTGTTCATGGGAAGGTGGGAGGGGCACATGTTGGTCATTTACATGGCTGATGTAAAAGACAGACAGACAGATGCTTTCCCATGGTGTCAGTGCCTCTCCAGCTTCTCTCACTGACAGCACCACCAACTGCCTCCTCTTACATAACCCCCTCCCCCTCTTTAAGGCCGCTGCCTGCCTTTATTGGTTTATTTCTCTCCTTCTCAACCTTTTCATTTTTACCCCATTGAACCTCAGACCCATCCCTGACTTATATCCAATTCACGCTCTTTTACCTCCACAATAAAACTGAAGTTACACCTGTGCTTAATGCTCAAAGAGCAGCCTGACTGTTTCCTCTACAGACATGTTTTGGGATGAACATGCACATGATGCGAGGAAGCAAAGATCATTTAAAAATACATCAATATTTTATAGAGGTTTACCCTTAGCAGCGCAGATTCAACAAACATAAGACCCACAAACGTATCGCAATGCAGGTTAAAGATGTATTTTACTGAGCAGCTATACAACGAAATAAATATTCTGCAACTGAGTGGTAGAAAAAAAACAAGGGGTGGTACTGATGGAGACTAAAATCTCCATGTAAGCAATAATTGCTTACATAATCACATCTGCAGCAAGCTTTCAAATGTGTGAAACATGAAATACGCCTGATTGGTCTTGATGCAGCTGTAACGCAACATGACCCCCCCCCCCAAAAGAAAAAGAACAAATTCCAGTTTTTTGCCACCCTTAAGCTGAAACTATCCTTTGGCAGCTGTATTCTGCTAATATCAGACAGGTTGCGGCTAATATGAAAGCTCGTCTTAGGAGGAACTCTCCATTTTCTTCTCACCATTTTGTTCTTATTTTTCCATTCAAATAATCAAACGAACGAATGCGTCGAAAGCAACGAAGCAGCTTTACTTGTCGCAAATACAAGGCTGCATAAACACATACTCGTGCACAGCAAGAACTGTTTCTTGAATCTCATGCCGTCCAAGCTGCCCTTCCCCCACCCAAGATCGCTCTCATGCTCACATACGTGCACCTTGCTTAATTAAAGACTGTGCTTCTGACGCTGTCCTGACCTTTTCTCAACCGTAATTTCTAATGACATGTAAATAAATGGCGTTAACAGAAACAAAATGGTGCCAATGAAGGGGGAAAAAAAGGCTGTTTCATGCAGTCTGTGCAACATGTAAGATGGGCAGCGTTTAAAAACAGGTTGTGCATTTTTATTACACAACATTATATAGTAATCCTTTTAATCAGGCCTGTCTAATTAAACAAAACTGACATCAAAAATTGATTTTATCATCTCTTCTTCTGCACTTTGCTAATGCGACATAATCTGTCATTTAGCCGATCAGGACCAATCTAATTTATTACATTTAGATTTTAAAGTCAGACAGTAACGTCAGAATTTGCTGGTATGAGGGGTAAAGGCAAACTGCATCACAGTGTCGCTTCAATGAAAGGAAATGCACAATTTTGGGGCCTATGGTAACTGCATCAGCGTAAGCCTTTGACGACACACGCTAGGTGTGTTAAATCTATAAGCATTAGTCATCTGCATCAGTCCCAAACATCATCTCCATGTGTGTGTGTGTGTAGTGAAACCAGATTAATCCTGTTCCAACAGAGAAACCGCAGTCAACAAATAGGAAATGGGAGGGCTGGACATAAATGCTGAAGATGAACTCTGTTTCATTATCAGACACAGCTGATACATGATCAATTTTCTTTTTTACTACGACAATAACTCATCTGAGCTTAGGCCCCGCCCCCTCTATCAAGCACCACATGCCTGAGACAAAAAGTGATGAGGAAGAGTTACCTGGTCATACCACTCCCGGTTGGTACAGGTGCACTCGGGCCACCATCCTGCCTGTCCACTGGAGTTGTTGCCATTTACTTTGGGACCACATTTGGATTGGCCCTTTGGGTTAGGGCCTCCAGGGCCCCCGCCAGACATAATCTTGCCTTTACTTCTCCCCAAAGTGCCCCCTCCTCCTCCCATGCTTCCACCCCCTCCTGAGGCTGGAGGGGGCAAGGTCTGGCCTCCTCCGTACCCAGGTGGGTATCCATAGGGCTCGGCCTGCCATTCTCCTCCATATGCCGGGGCGTCCATCCTACGTAGAGCTGCCATACGGGTCACCTCATAACATTCTGGGCACTTGCAACAGTGGTGGTGTTTGTGCATGCTGGCTGCGCTGGCTGGGCTGACGTTGAGATGAGCGGCGTGGCACTCTGTCTCTGCTGCCTCCTAGGATCTCACACAGCACGCTGCGATCGGCTCACAGAGCGCTAATGCCGATGGAAAGAACACTAATCACAGGAATTTCAACAGATTTTCCCTTTTTCGTCCAATCCTGCCACTTTCAGCTTTATTCCTCTTCAATGTAGAAAAAAAAATTCGAGAGGAATGGGAAGCAGCAACAGGAAAACAAAAATACAAAATGAGCACGTAGTCTTTGTCCTCTGACGTAGAAGATCAAAGGAAATATTTAAGATATTGTATGCCACCACGCAATCAGAGACCAGCCCTGATAATAGAAATTTCCCCTTGCTTCTCTTGGTTCACAGTGATACGCATATAAATTCATAGATATATATAGATTCTTTTGTTTATATATCATATATATTTACACACACAACTACATATAAAAATATTAATATAAACAGACGAGCACAAATACAGATATGTACAAGGATAAATGTATATATATATATAAATATCTATATGCGTGTGTACAAATATATATAAGGATATATAAACAAGATGTATAAATAAATGATATCCGCAAATGAAAATCTCCCTCTGTTGATTCTTGTTATCTTCTTGATCCGTCAAAAATGTCACGTTTTTCCTCCTGCGTTGAAAATCGTTGCCTTTTGCTCTCTGTCTCTTTTCTCAGCCTGCAGAGAGGAGCTGAGCTCTGGATCGCCTCTCAGTCAGCTTGCCCTAGATGTGGATTATTCAGAGGGATGTGAGCAAGCAAGAAGGAGGTGGGGAGAGAGAGAGAGAGAGAGAGATAGGGAGGCAGCGAGGGGGGGAGGATACGTAGCAGCATCCCTCTAGCAGCTCAGCCCTGACAGCCACAGCCAATCAACTCGCAGCGCTGCCATCAGCAGCAGCACCAACAGAACTGAGCGCTTCACTAGCTGCTCTTAAAGGGGCAGCGACGTGAACGTCTCTCTGCTGCCTGCCTTGGGTGAGAAGGCACTTTACTAATTATGCCATGTTAAAACCATTTATGTGTTAATTTAAAAAATATGTTGAAGCTAAATAATCTTAATGACAAGTCCAGACTCTAATCTGCCTAATGTGAATTGAATCCATGTTTTTCATCTCACCACTGCAGCCAAAATCCAGTTTACAATAAACATTACAGTCCCTCGAACTGACCACTGACCAGCTCCCAGGTCATCTCTAATTCAGCTGCAGACTTTACAGCTTTCTTGTCATGTGCCGTCAATCATGAATCTAAAGCTCTGTGTCACTGCACACTTCTGTAAATAATCTCAAAGTGGAATTATGAGCATCCGTTTAAAGCCCTTTTTCCTCCCTGCCTCCTGACAGAGGATGTCTTTTAATCACACTGTGATTTGCATCACTCTTCATCTCTCTTCCACCGCTGGCAAAGCTGCTCTGCTGTTGAATTATTTCACTGCCCATGTGCAGAACTCGGTCAAAATAAGCACAGTGGGAGAAAACTGCCCCTCTGAAACCTCGTTTAGGAAACCATAGGGGAATTATTTCATATTCACAATGATGACATCAACACATGTGTACCAAACCAATAAGATTACACGCTTGGGCTTTTGAGTGGGTGGAGGAAGAGATTGAGAGTGAGAATGTGTGAAGGGAAAAAGAGAGAAGGGGAGCCTATATGGCTTTTCATGTATCTGTGGCAGTTATATTTTCAGCAATGTGAGAGGACTGCCTGAGAGCCATTTTGCACGCCTATGAATTTGTGGGTTGGTCACAACTAGGTATAAAACATCCTGACGGAGAGGTTTATCTTTATAGAGAACCGATAGTGAATGTTACAGTGTCGCCATTAAAGTCCTGTATGTTTGCATTATTAATGAAATGTGATGAGAAAGGGAGATGGGTGTGTCTTCGTGGGATACAGAGCATTTTCATAGATTGTTTGCATGTTACATCCCTGAATTCAAGATATGTTTTCAGTGTTTGGATTAACAAATATGACAATTTGGGTCTTTAAATTTGACACGCACGATCCAAGCAACGCTCTTGTCAAACTGCATGAGATCTTAAGACGAGAGCACGCTGCATTGTGTTGCAACCCTACCAGGAGGCTCACACAGCAGGCTCAGCCACACTTAATTACATGCAACAGTAACTCACTTCATTTTAATGATATTCTTTCACTCTAACCTACAGAGATTTTCCATGCAAAGAGGAAAAGGAAGAGAAAATCTGGCAATATTTTAAAAAGAACCCATAAAAGGCTTTAAATGCCTCAGGATGCAGCCACAAACCATTCTGAAGTCAATGAGAGAGGTGAGGCGGAGCACTGAAGAACCGATGTAAGCATATTGATCCAGGCACACATGACCGAGCACATGCTGCAACATCCATCCTTCCAAACAGTACAGCTCTGCTCCTAAACTGCTCAGATCATATTTATAAAGCTGTGCATTCAGAGGCACACTGCATAAAGAAAACTAAATTATCATAAATATACAGCACGGATCTGCACAATAAAGGGAGAGAGACAGAGAAACGTCCTCTCTACCTCTCTATTGAATGAACACAGATGGGTCAGGGTGTATTTTAAAACCCAGGGATCTAATTAACAGTAAATATGTATGGTGGCTAGTTTTAGTAGATAAAAGAAAAAAATAAAACATCATCATTTAAATAACCAGGCAAAACTTGTCTTAAGAACAAATAAATATGGATTTTCTTTATGGAAAAAAACAAGAGTTATAATAATAAAGTTCTCTTCAATGCATCCTTGCAATGACAGCAAACAGCATAATTACTATACAACTGACCACTGCAGTGCAACAATTACACAGAATTTGCAATTTTTAGAGGGAAAAATTTTACTTCTGAATTAAATTATTATCACAAACAACATTTAAACATGACGTGGAGTTAAACTGTTTAGAATTACCTCTAGACTTTAATCAAGTTTATTAAATGATCACACACACAACATGGAAAACAAAGGTTTGGTGATATGGGAGGGCGATATGGCAACAAGATCCTTTTCTACAGTGAAATCATGATTTAGAAAAACATTTACAACAGTGGCATTAATCACACTGACAGCAAAAATATGAAGTGCAATTTAATGTATGGTAACAGCATTAGCTGCCCTATGCTAACAAGTGTTAATATTTAAAACTCATTGCCACAGCCAGCAGGTAACATATATGTGGTGTAAATCACCAACTCACAGTAAAGTCATGTTAACAGAACACAAATCTTCAAGTAAACACATCTTAGCATTACTTTCTTTCCTTTATACGTAAACACAAATTCTCATCAGACAGGAAGTGATCAGGCTTAGAGAGTCACATCTAATACGGTCCTGGTGGAAACACATTCTTTCTGATAGGATGATTCTAGGATCTTTCTGCTACTTGTTCTAATCTGTCACAATCTAATCCTGTTGTATCACTCACCACTAGTTAGTGGTTTTAGTAGGTCTGCATAAATGGCATTCTCGTGTGGGATACAGAAATAAACAAAAACAAACATCAATGTTATTCACATCAATGCAGAAAATCAAATGCAAAGAGATTGATTATTAAGATAGATACTGATTATTAAGTGATTCATTAGATTAAAAGCTGTGTTCTATAAACATGCTGTTTAAGAAGGATGCATATATGAAGAAAACATCTTGTGCTTTTAAACAGAGATGCTTTTCTGCATCCCACCTTGCAGCTCTCCCAACACCATCAGCTCAGCATCAGCCTGAACACAGCCCCATTACATAAACCCACCTGGACATTCTGTAACACACACACACAAACACATACACACTCATGTAATCATAATGAGCATTACAACCCCCAACCACTGCACGGGCCGAGCATTGAGCTTTTCAGTCATTTCGAGGCATTTCTCAGAGAAGCTGTGTGACTGCTCCTTTGTCACCTGACCGGATGCCGAACCATAAAAGGACAGTCGGTAGTGAGGCAGTCTTAAAGGGACAGCGCCATATTAAAACGTACTAATGCTGGAGCATTCACTAACTGCAAGAAAAGCAAGTTTAAAGGTTTCTCTTGGGAATGAATAATGCATTATGTTATAAAATGCAAATTACTCAAAATTTACCAGAAAATAAACACAACTTTACAGTTAAAGGTTTTACCGTTTAATGATCATAGTTGTAAACTGTAAATGTGCAGGAGGATGAAAGACAGAGATCCAGTCCAGTCATATTTGTTCTGAAAGACAAAATAACCTGCTACCAAACTACCAGGATACTCTCCCAAACATTCAGATGCAGAAAACTAACGATACACAACAAAGACTCCTATTAATAGGTCTTGGTAGCAAAGAACAGCTGTTTCACCACACACACACACACCAAATCCAGCACCTCCGACTGATGAAATAACAGGATAAGCATACACACAGAGGGGAGCAGAAATAGAGGGTAATGAGTGAGATGTAAAAAGATGAGAGAGGGAGACTGTATCAGAGCTGCACCGTTGAGGAATGGCATTTGTGTGGATTTTATACATGCATAAAAAGACAGAAGTAGAAAGAGAAATAGTTATAAAAAGGGGTGAGAGTAGGAGGTTAGGAGACTCACTGGAAACTGACAGAGAGGTGAAAGCATTTGGAAAAAGATGATGAAGGTGCTGCAGGTCCACGACAGATGCCATAACAGAGGAGAAAGGAAGCTAAGGTGCCCTGTGTGTGGGCAGAAATGCGATGACTAGAGGGGGCATTACTGAAGCATGGTGCTGAACAGAAGGGGAAGTAAAAATAGAGAGATGGCGAGAAAACAACAAAGTGCTTATGCATCTGTGAGTGCAGGGGAATGCTAAATAAACTGTAATTGCCCATTCACCTTGCCACAGAGTGCAGTGCACCT
This sequence comes from Callopanchax toddi, assembly GCA_006937965.1. Lineage (NCBI taxonomy): Eukaryota > Metazoa > Chordata > Actinopteri > Cyprinodontiformes > Nothobranchiidae > Callopanchax > Callopanchax toddi. Next base: position 2,735,258 of record SSNR01000019.1, on the reverse strand, counting down.
GAAATTGGTGTGCTTGCTGAGTGTGCATCGTCACAAAATGTGCGCTGTGTTTGTGTGTGTATGTGTGTGACATGAAAGCTGAAGAGAAAAGAAAAAAGACATGAATTAAAAGAGGAATGAAAAAGACAGCATGAAAAACAGAGAAGCGAGAGGAGAGATAGATAGAAAGAGAGCCGGAGCAGTCTGTAGGGATGCAGGCGGGGGAGGAATGTGGTTTCCATGGCAACTCGGGGAAGGCTGAGCTCTGGGTGTCCGTTCCAGCTCTGCACTGCACCGGCCCTCGCCTCTCAGCCGCCTTGCTCTCCCCCACCACATCTTTCTCTCTACCACCCCCCCACCCCTCTTTTCCTCCTTTCGCTCCCTCTCATTCCCTGCGTCTCTTCGGCTCCCTCACCTCTCTCCCCCATGTGACAGAGGGAGGATCAAACATGAACACAACCTGTACTCTCACTGGATTCTTATCCAGACATTCTCCTACAAGCACAGTGAACCCATATGCTTACAGCCTGCATCCCCCCCCCCCCCCCCCCCCCCTCGTCTTTTACCCCCTGATCCTCACGCCTACGCCCCCGCCGCCCCCTCACCGCACTAGATCTGGGCTCAGCTGAGAAGCAAACGCCTGCGGCCACTGTGCTGCCATGTGCCACTGGCCGTGTTGTAATGGGGAATGCATGTGAACACAAGGGGCTCTGACAATACTGAGGAACAGGACAGGCTACGATATGGAGACAGATCACGAAAGTAAGGACTGATCTCATCGCTCATCTATGCAGATATGACAGCATCCGGTTTATTTGGCCAAAAGTTCCTCCATAAAAAGCCAAAAGCAGCAGGTGATTAGCTTCCTTTAGCATAAAGGCTGTGAACGGGCGCACATCCAGCTGGTGATAAACAAATCAGACTACCAGCAAAAACACTTCTAATCTGTGCAATAAATCTGTGGTAGGAATAAAAATATAACCTTATGTAAAAATATGCAATATCAGAAACATTTGCTGAAAGCAATAAAACAAAATGTTTCTTTCTGTGTTTTATTATCATACATTTTCTTTTTTTTTTCTTTTACAGATATTATGGTTTCTCAAGAGTATATTGCAATCAGCTGCTGCAGATGTTAAAGACTTAATTATTTCCAATGCCTTTGGTTTCTAAAGTAGCGTGTAATCCAAAACATGCTCCATAATTTGTATGTTCACAGCATCAGTCCTCCATACACCTACATACACCTGTGCAATACAATAAAAACGATCTTGAATCTTGAAGAAAAAATGTCTTTTACTGATCTCAGGAAAACAGCATTAGTGAACATGTGTTTACAGCTAATTCAAGAATTGCTTGTCTTTAAAATTGTTGTTAAGGAGAGGAAGAATAGCCTGGTAAGACAGACTATATATGTGGATATATAGTCTGGCCACGATCCACTGAAACGACTCATTCATAGGGGCGGGATCAACGGTTGTCAATCAAACTGTCTTCACATGCTATTGGAAAGCGCTAGGACCAATCAGAGCTGTTTAGCAACAACCGGAACCAGCTGGTAGATTAAACTTTTACCGTGTCCTGTCGGCAAACCGACCAATACATCCTTTTTCAAAATAAAAGACTTAAATGCCTCTATCTGTTCATGTCTTAGAGAAAAGCCCAAATCTAAATCGTACAAAGTTGATGACAAAGCCGTTTCAAACAAACGCAGTTCCCGAGCTGCCGCCATTTTGTTTAATTTCAGAGTTGGAGCTCTGCCGTCATCAGCTAATCCTGACCACCAAACCATTAGAGCGTTGTGATTGGCCCAGTACGAGACTGACCAGACCAATCAATGAGCTGCTGAGGAATGCACTCCCTAAAAATAACTAATCATTCTGAGTATAAAAACAATATTTTATATATTTAAAGGTATAGTCTGAATAATAGCTATTGTTTCTAATGGTCACACAATGAAAACAGGTAGAAAGTTGTCCTTAAGGCACATGTTGCTTTTTAAAAAGAACATTTGGACAAAACTTGAGTTTGGCTTTTCTACTTGTTTTAATTTTTAGCCAAACCAAACTGACTGAACACCACAACTTAGTAATTAATCATCACAGCAAGACAGTGGACCTCAGAGCAATGAACAAAGGATTGAAATACAACATAATGAAAGCAAACCCAGCACCAAGGCCAGTTCTGTGTTTAGCTTTTTTAATTCTACGAGTTCGTGTTTCAGCCATATTTTGTTTGATTAATTTTTGACAAAACCTAGTGGAGAGGTGGTTTTTGTGCAGTCCTGATAACATCAGAAATAATGAAACAGATCTTGTTTACCTTTGCATTCATGGAGGAATTATCCCTACATGTTTTTGTTCCTGTTCTGTGTAGCAGACTATTCAATCTATCAGGGTTTCATTGTTTTTATCATTTTTAAGTCTTTAAATTTCACTTTATTGAATTTTGATTCCATTTAACCTGAAATATTAGCATCACTGTAATCAATATAGATTATTAACAGTCCAGACTGCAGTAATCCCATCAGTTCAGAGAGATTAAACTAATCCAAACAAATCAGTTCCTGGAGTCCTGCGCTGTGATTCTGCAGTAATGGCAATAAAATGCTCTACATGTAATCAACCTTAATGAAGAGTAACAGAGATCTTATCGTGGCAGGGTGTGTTTGTGGTGCCTCACATCATCACATCACCAGGATCTCATTTCAGCAGATGTTTTCCCAGAAGCCTCAGACTAATCAGTAAAGGAAAGATGTGTTTGGAACATCACTGAGGAATTCCTTGACTCACCTTTGGCATGTCGACACGAGAGTGAGCCACCAAACCAGAAACGCGCTCCACTTTGTGGGGACTCCTCCTGCTGGTCACTCGAACCCGAGACACACCCTCGTCCTCCTGGTCCTGCAGGGCACAGTAAGATGTTTATTTTTAATTTAGTGTGGATAAATACATGACAATTTCTCAAGTCATCTACACTGTTAAACTACAACTGCTAAACTATGTGCACCAGGCAGGTTGTGATATGTGATTATATAAAGACTATATGGTTTACTACAAGGCCTGAGTGATGCAACTTTTGCCATCTGTACTTCACAGCCTACCTACGGGTCTATGCAGCCATGATGTGCTGTAAGAAATTCTGTGATCGTACAAACAGTGTGCACAGACCGTGCTTATGCTACAATAAATACCTGATTTAAAAGATCCATGAGAAATATAGCCTGCAGGAGTGAAGCAAACAAACAAAAACAGCATGTATGTATGTTTTGAGGCAAGACATTTGTACAAATCATCACTCAGTAACCATAAGGACACATAGTTGTGATCAATTCATATCAAGGATTTGCTAAAAAAAATAGTTTTTGTTTTTATTTTGACGTTTGACAAACAGTTTGTAGGCATCCAGACAAAGAAACCATATGGAGGTCTAAATATTCAGGTGACCGACTTTCAAAATTAAGCTGAGATGATAGCTCATTCATGAACTTCAGACTGGGCTTGTTCATCTGAGGACGAAAATCACTTCACATTTTAAGAGTCAAAAGATGGGGGGGAGTGTCTCGATGTGTGACAGCCAGAAAAAGGTTTGGTTTCCAGCATATTTAGCACAAAACTTTTATTGTCTTGTTAAATACTTATGTAATTGATATTTTTATGCTTTAATGTACTGTAGGCGCATTGTATTTTAAAAGTGATTAACTGAAATTGAAAATGTTCTTATATTGCCTCGTTTTCAGACATTAAGTCTAAGAGACAGTCTAGACCAGGGGTCACCAACCTTTGTAAAGCCGAGGGCAACTTCATGGGTATTGAGCCATGTTACCAGGCTACCAGGTTAATAAAATATTTATCTGTAAACTAGAATAGATCAGAATTAAACTAATTTCATGTAGAATAAACATATTTTATAGAAAATTGTAGTTTTTAAATGTATATTAATGCATTTGTGATTAGAAAATGATGGCAAAAGCGTTTTATTTTATTTTACTTTATTATAGACTTGTGCTTTTTGGAGAAAAGGCCTGTGGGCACCTTGTATAGTTCCTGGGGGCACCAGGTTGGTGATCCCTGGTCTAGACCTTGCTAACCAAGGTTGTTAAAAAGTAATAATTTATTTTCCATCTTAGCCCAAGTCATTTTACTTGAGAACTATTTCATTATATTAGTAACCCTTCAGTTTATGTTTTTCCTTTTTGTTCTAAGCTATCTGACTTCTGAGTCTAGCTTCACATTTATTACAAAGTCTGTTTTCAGTCTGTTAAATTTTATAAAGAAAACACATTTTAATATTTAATTTTAGTGATATAATCCTAGGTGTTAGTCCTGTGAAAACAAAAACAAAAGCACCTGGTAAAAATATCCAATATTTTGAGAATGAATTCACCGTATTGTTCTATTTATTTTAGAAAGAGTAACCTTTCAGAGGAGCTCTGATTTAAACTGTTTGGTTATTTTAGTTTGATCTTTTTTAACAAAAAAAATTTGGTCAATATTAAACAGCAGCACTGTTGTGCCTACCCAAACCACCAAAGTAAACTCACTCAGACAAAGCTGAGTTTCAAAGCAGTCAACCATTTCTACCAGATGAACGCAGACTCTCCTGTACCTGAATATCATAAGAACCAGTGCTGTAGTTCAGACCACACAGTCCCGTAAATGACAGCAGAGGGCAGTCTTTAGAGCAGGTCATCGTTGGTACCAGGAGGCAAGAAAATCACCAGTGTTTTGATCAATGGATTTAAAAAAAACATTCTCGTCTCACTCTTTACCTCTAAAGCAAAATAAGATCTGCTCTTGTGTTCAATGTGAAAAAGTGACTATTTTTATATAAACAACAAGCGTCAGCAACATACAGGCTGCAGGTTCTGAACTGGAAAAAAAATCTGCAGGAAAAAAATAAATCCAACATGTCAGGATTACAGTACTCTCTTAACGTTATCTTTGATTCTGATACAGCGTCAGAAAAAATGAAACCCTGGGTTATGTCAGGGACGCTCGGTGAGTTTTGATTTGACAGCTCCGTTCCCTCATGGCAGAGGTGACACGCAGGTCAACAGAGAGCAGCAGAGCCGGAGCGGCCCCTCCCTGCTGCCTGATCGGGGTAATGGTGGCAGCTGAGAGCGAGCCCTTTTGCAATCACATTCACAGACGTGTACATGTGAAACTGTGCAGACATATTTGAAGTGAGACGATTATTTCAAGTCAAGCAATATGTAAAAACGTCTGAGTTCCTCACTGACCTTTACTTATTTCTTCATTATTCCACATTAAAAAGAACCTAATGACAAATCCCCTGTAACCCAAACATTACAGCACTACAGTTATTATGAAACCAATAATACTTCTATAACAGCTTCTTCTCTAATGTGACTTTATATTTATTTTCCAACAAAGACGCCCTCCTCCCCTCTCACCTGCTCCTCTGCACCAAATCAGTGAACTTGCAGACTCATTTAGTTTCCCTCCCATCCTCCACTCAGGTGACAACATGGTTAGAATACAAATGAGTACTTCGCTGGCTGTCCATTAAATGGCTCTCTTTTTTTTTCCTCAAAAACTTCCTAATAGGACTACTGCATCTTTCCATCCGCCTCTCTCCGACCAGGACTGTTCCTGCATCCCCGGAGCATCTGGGATCCAGAGATCACATGACGGGGGACGGACCAGGAGCCACACAGCTCTGAATTAGAAGCTCTGCAGGGTGGATCACAGGAGCCCCGACGGGGAGATTAGGAGGGCAGAACTAAGTTCAAGAAGCCAGGGTCATAATTTATGGTTTAGGTGCTCTAACTGGGGAGTGACTTATTCTGAACACATGGCATGGCAGCAATTCATTCATCAACACAATGCTTCATAATAAAGATTTAACTAGATTTTTTTAATGATTGGTGAACCAAATGCACTTCTCAGAGATTCTGTTCAGTACTCAAAAAAACAAAATAAAAAGTAAGGCAGCGTTGAGAACATGTAACCAAGTGTTTTCCTCTTTTTATGATGTCATTAATAAACATTAACAGAACTGGCCAAAGAAAGTTAAAGTCTAGAAAACCCAAAAAACAGCAAGATTGCAAAAATAAATAAATAAATTAGTAAAACAGCAAACTAAAAGCACAGTTCTGTGACATAAACCCTCAAGACTAAATTTAGTAGATTAAAAAAAATCTAAAAAAGTAGATTGTGATTAAATTTATGTTAATTTGGTGAGAAGTATTGCAAACAAATGTGTTCATGGCTTTGGCCTTTACATAAAAATACATTTATTACTGCAAAGAATGGTTTGAAAAGCGAGGGAGAATGAAGACTGAGTGGAAGTCTAGAAGAGAAGGAGTTGATTTAGATTTAAATTAAGGGTGTTCATTTAATACTTATGAAAAAAATGAGAGCTGAGTGCATTTTGAGATTATTATTTTTTATATTTGAGTTATTTAACTGTAACCTGAAAATGTTTTGATAGCAAAAATAACATCTGCACGTCTCATAAACATGGTTTATAAGAGATAAATCAGGGCTTTGTTGTTGCATTTAAAGAGCATATTTTAAGTTAGACACTCCCTTAAACAAATGTTTAGAGAAATATAATAGAAACTTTTTCTGAATAAAAATTTACACAAATTCAGCTTATTTAGGCTCTTGGATTCGTTTTTGTGAGAATTGTCAATTTTTTCACCAAACCGGAAGTGACGACAGTTCAGGGAGACCGTTCGTTCTCTATATAGAAAACTGATCCACTTATCACTACTTGTGACGAGCAAAACAAACCCCCAGAGTGCCGTTATTTTATTACTTTATTACTATAGTGAGCAGTTATTAAGATTAAAAAAAAAAAGATAAAAACAATCAGTCCTGTAAGGCTGTACCCATAAAACAATCAGTCCTGTAAGGCTGTACCCTGTCGGACCAGCTGTAGACCGTGACCCACCTCCTCACTCGGGTCTGGATAAAATACCAGCGTTTAGCACCAGGTTTTGATCATCAGAGCTCCAAACATTGAGCTGCGTTCAGGTGGATTGTTAAGAAATGAAAGAGTTTATAAAAAGTTTCACAGGATGCAGCTAAACGGTTCGAGGCTGACCGAAACAGTGTCGGGTCAGGCTGGAACCCCCGCCGTGAAGACCCTCTTGGTAGCCCCGCTGGAAACGGGAAGCTCCTCTGGAGAGCATCGCGGCATGGATTTACTGTACCCCGCCAGCCAGGTGAGGGTCAGACACCTGAAGGAAATGCTCTCATGAAATCGCGGACCGGTAC
>SSNR01000019.1:2629194-2727945 GCA_006937965.1 Callopanchax toddi | reverse complement strand
GCGATTGGCATTCACAAACATAATAAATATAATTTAGCATTTTTTATTAAAATGAATACACACCGACTCGATTAAAGAGCGCTCTAACCTAAAACTAACAACTCATCGCCGACAGCGAGCAGGCAGCTGGCAGACTAGAGCGGTGCCAGTCTGAGATGTTAAAGTAGTTTAGCTTTAAAAAATCTAACACAATGATTAAAACAAGCATCTGTTACACAAACTCCACACAACAAAGGGCTCAAATGATCAGATTTATGGGATTATTGATCGTACAGAGTGTTAAATTATCCTACAAATACTTTATTTATCTACATCTGACAACACTGTAAGCAGCGCCACCTAGCTAGGAGCTCCCTTAGCTGACGTCACAGGTCCACATATGAAAAAAAAAGCGTTTTTAGAAGCTTTGCAAAAAGGGGCACTTTGGACTAGAAAAATGGTTTAAAAAAATGTATTGTAAAACAAAATACCCTCAATAAACATTTCAAATAGTATTTTTGGACAGAGTTTTATCAGAATAATAAAAAAAAAAGAACTTAATATATGCTCTTTAAAACCAATAAACAAATATTTGAACCTGTTACAAAAAACAATGGATTGATGAAGCTAAAATAGTTGAGCAAATATTTAGGGCATTATAGAAAAATAAACTGAACAAAAACAACTTTTCTCCAGTAAAGACTGTGGATGCAAACTTCAAAATCAGCACTGCCTTTTTTTATCAAGCAAAATTACTGAAACTTAATCAACTTTGTGTAACAGCTTAATAGAAAAATCAGATTCAAATTCCACAGAAATGAATAAATTTGGAAGATGATGTGCACGGCTGATGAAGAGGCACTTGATTAGAACAAACTGTGGGGGTCTTTTTGCATTTCCTGTTAATCTATCAAACCTTGCATAATCATACTAACTGTATAAAGGACAAACAAGATTTTAAATGATCTGAGAAACCTTTTATATTGAGCGTAAGGTCACTTATACAAGCTTCACATGTTTGGTAGCAATCATGGCATTGTTCATTTAATATAATCAAACAAAAGACAAGTTTATTTATACTCTCCTGTCCAACTGACCTTAGATAATCTGAACATACATGAATCTCAAAAATACACTCTCATTTAGTGATTGACTGGAAGTAGAGGCTGAAAAGCACAAAGAAACAACACAGGATTAACGTCAATTTCATGTGAGGATTAAACTGCAGCTTTATCATCACCTTTTTGTACAGTATTATAGGACTAAACATTTTTAGGGGTCATGGTGAGGGTCTGACCTAGAAGTCACACATAAGTTATATAAAAGGTCAAATTTCCAAAGACATTGCAATACTACATAATGTAAAGTTTTTACTGAATAGTTATGGGTTGTTTTCATTGTACAATGCACTGATTGTTCCATATTTAACCTGGGGATCCACATTTAAATCTTATACACAACCATTGTTTATTTTGCAGAAACGAGCATTAGGAATCATTAATAATAATCGCTATAGAGATCCCTCGAACCCATTATTCATACAATATAAAGCATTGAAATTTCATGATTTAGTTGATTGGAGAATATTGCAAACAATGTATAAAGCTAATATAAATACTTTACAGACAAACATTCAGGGAATGTTTGAAAAGAGGGAAAGTAGTTATATGCTGAAAGGAACTGAAGTCTTTAAAAAAAACAAGATTTAGAACCAGAATAAAGAAAAGCGTTTCTGTAAAAGGTGTAAAATTGTAGAAAATAGCCTTGACGGGGAGGTAAAAGAGTCAAGGTCACTAAAGGTATTTAAAGGATGTATTAGGTCAAGTATGTTGGATGGATATGTACATGTAAATTGAACTAACGTCTGTGATCCAATCTAAACATTGGATAAGGAACATGATTGAAAGACACTTGGTGGAATGCATTACAGTTTTGTTGTTTTAGTTGTGAAAAGAGGAAGAAATTATAAGATTTTTTCTTCCATCTGCTCCCTTTCATTCAAGTTTGTTTTTTGTTTATGTGTATATATTTTGTTTGTTTGTCTCTCGTCTCGTCTTCTTCCGCTTATCCGGGTCCGGGTCGCGGGGGCAGCATCCCAACTAGGGAGCTCCAGACAGTCTTCTCCCCAGCCACTTCCACCAGCTCCTCCGGCAGGATCCCAAGGCGCTCCAGGGCCAAACCAGAGATATATTTTCTCCAGCGTGTCCTGGGTCGACCCGGGGGCCTCCTGCCGGCAGGAAATGCCTGAAACACCTCCCTGGGGAGGCGTCCAGGGGGCATCCTAACAAGATGCCCGAACCACCTCAACTGGCTCCTTTCGACATGGAGGAGAAGCGGCTCTACTCCGAGTCTCTCCCGGATGTCCGAGCTCCTCACCCTATCCCTAAGGCTGAGCCCGGCCACCCTGCGGAGAAAACTCATTTTGGCTGCTTGTATCCGCGATCTCGTTCTTTCGGTCATTACCCAGAGCTCATGACCATAGGTGAGGATTGGGAGGTAGATCGACCGGTAAATCGAGAGCCTTGCTTTCCGGCTCAGCTCCTTCTTCACCACAACAGACCGGTTCAGCGTCCGCATCACTGCAGACGCTGCCCCAATCCGCCTGTCGATCTCCCGCTCCCTCCTTCCCTCACTCGTGAACAAGACCCCGAGATACTTGAACTCCTCCACTTGAGGCAGGACCTCTCTCCCGACCCGGAGTTGGCAAGCCACCCTTTTCCGACCAAGAACCATGGCCTCAGACTTGGAGGTGCTGATCCTCATCCCAGCCGCTTCACACTCGGCTGCGAACCTCCCCAGCAAGAGCTGTAGGTCAGAGCCTGATGAAGCTAGGAGGACCACATCATCTGCAAAAAGCAGAGACGAGATTCTCCTGTCACCAAACTCGACACCCTCCACACCACGGCTGCGCCTAGAAATCCTGTCCATAAAGGTTATGAACAGGACCGGTGACAAAGGGCAGCCCTGGCGGAGTCCAACCCTCACTGGAAACAGGTCCGACTTACTGCCGGCTATGCGGACCAGACTCACACTCCTCTGGTACAGGGACTGAATGGCCCTTAACAAAAGACCATCCACCCCGTACTCCTGGAGCGCCCCCCACAGGGTGTCCCTGGGGACACGGTCATAAGCCTTCTCCAAATCCACAAAACACATGTGGACTGGTTGGGCAAACTCCCATGACCCCTCCATCACCCTAGCGAGGGTAAAGAGCTGGTCCACAGTTCCACGACCAGGACGAAAACCACATTGCTCCTCTTCTATCTGAGGTTCAACTATCGACCGGACCCTCCTCTCCAGTACCCTGGAGTAGACCTTCCCAGGGAGGCTGAGGAGTGTGATCCCCCTATAGTTGGAACACACCCTCTGGTCCCCCTTCTTAAAAATGGGAACCACCACCCCGGTCTGCCACTCAACAGGAACTGCCCCCGATGACCACGCAATGTTGCAGAGACGTGTCAGCCACGACAGTCCTACAACATCCATCGCCTTGAGATACCCAGGTCGGATCTCATCCACCCCCGGGGCTCCGCCACTGCGTAGTTTTTTGACTACCTCAGCAACTTCTGCCCCAGAGATTGGACAGTCCGTCCCCAGGTCTCCCAGCTCTGGTTCCTCATAGGAATGCGTGTCGGTGGGATTGAGGAGCTCCTCAAAGTATTCCTTCCACCGCCCGACTATAGCCCCAGTTGATGTCAGCAGCTCCCCGTCCCCACTGTAAACAGTGTGAGCGAGTTGCCACCTTCCTCCCCTGAGGCGCCGGATGGTTTGCCAGAACCTTTTTGGAGCCGACCGATAGTCTTTCTCCATGGTCTCACCAAACTCCTCCCACGCCCGAGATTTTGCCTCGGAAACTGCCACTGCTGCACCCCGCTTGGCCCGCCGGTACCTATCAGCTGCCTCTGGAGACCCACAGACTAGCCATGCCTTGTAGGCCTCCTTCTTTGTTTGTTTGTATTGAATGAAATAAATATTATAAAAAAAGAAAAAAGACTTAACTATATAGAGTGCACACATACATGAGCTTTAATATATAGAAATAAAGCTGTTTATGAAATCAGGTTCTAAGGACATTGTGAGTAATGTGAAAAGAACCTGCAGAAAAAAGGATCAGAAACATAAAACCTGTTATTCTACAGTAGAGCAGGGTTTATTATTTGTATCTAGCAACTAACTATCGGTAGTTAAAGATTGCCAACCTAAACTTAATCAAAAAAATATGTGGATTAAAAATAATAAAATGCACTCTTATTTTTATTTTTTAAACTGTACCCACAAACAGAAGGAGAAAACAATTCTGAGATGGTTTTTTTCTTATTAAATAGGATGCCATAAAAAACTAAAAATCTGCTAAACTCCTTTAAAAGTTTAGAAGAACCAAAAAGGACGGCAATCATTTTATCTAAAGTGGAAATGTGGTGAGAAGTGGAGCCAGTATTTACAGTAAAATATAAAATGTGAGTATTTGTGTTTTACCAACATGTCAATTCCCTTTAAAGGTACAACAGAGAATTTGGTAAACAATGTAGCTTAAAACGTTTTTTTTTCTTTCTGTCATGCCTCTTAACAACGTTCTAACATAGTGTAGCTATAAATATATTGTGGTGATTAAAAAACCCAGAAAGAAATCAATAAAGTAGTTGTCCCGCTGTTCTCTAAAAACCTCAGCCAATCCTACGTTTCGGACCGAAAGCAACTATTGCGCCTCACTTCCGCACTTCCTTGGATCCTCCATTTATGCGTGCTGGAGCATTTTTCAGCAGAACATCCCGGAAGTGAGAGAAAGACAGAAACGGCCGGCTGTTAGTGCTTCAATTTTAGAAAAAAATACCAGTCACAAAAAGAAAAACACCTTCTTAGCTAGCAGAAAACAAAAAACGTTTGGACGTAAAAAGAGGAAAAACCTGGGTGAACATTGGCATAGCGCTTCAACAAATGGTGTTTTGCTTTCTCCTCTTACTGTGGCAATGTTCGGTGTCCAGGGGAGGCATGGCATAAGGATTATACCCGACGGGAGGGGTGACAGCTCTGAGACGTATTTGTGTAAAATAGCTTGCTAGCTTGTTTGCAAATTCCCTATTGCACCTTTAAGTTCAAAATTATTTTACTACAGCTTATTGCACTGAAATTTTTAAGTATTTCAGCAAACTTTGTTCATTTTGGACAATAAATTAGAAAAAGAAGCTTTGTGCTAAAACTGTGGTCCGACTAATAACTTTATATTAATCTGAAAATTTTGTGGAGACTTTTTTTCTTTTAAATAAATCAAAGCCAGCTTTTGTGCTCAAATTACATTTCTTCTCAAATAAAGGGTCAATTTTAAAATTGAAGTTTCAGCTCTAAAATTGTAACCACTTATTCTGTTTCAGCAGCCACATGCCACCGACAGGAGCTCGTCACATGGAGTTCACATATTCAGGTACATGCATCCTGCAAAATCCTTCGGATTTTTTCTAATTGCTGCAAGAAACAAAGAACTCACACATCATTTAGCTAATGGGTTACAGAAGTCAGCCAAATTGATTTCATTACTATTTTTGGCAAAGATAAAGGCAAGTTATAAGATAACACAAGTCATGTGAAGAAAGGAGTTCCAACTCATCTAAAGGCCATTAGGTGACCTGTGGCAAAACACTCCAAAAAATGTCCATTCTGATGTGAATTGTATTTTTTTTTACTGATATTTCACTTGCCTCAACATTCAGACTGTGCCCCGTGAGGCATCTTAAGACATTAAAATAGATAAAACTAGTAATTAGAAAAATCAAGACCACTGCTGTGCGCCACTTCTCCCTGACAGCTTTCACCGGGGTAGCTGGAGCTGCCGTTAATCAAACAGCTGTCTACAGAGCAGCCAAACCACTAAGTGGCCTCAGCTGTATCACCACAAAATGATGTTACACAGTTCTAATGTTCTATTGATTCATTTCAGCGGTTTCTTGTTGAACTCCGTCTGTTTTGCGATAGGAACACACAAGGAAGTAAGGTGCAGGTTTCTGGCTGTGGGTGTTTTCATTTGTGTCTCAGAGAATAATTGATATAAAACTTTTAAATACATCTTATAGTTCAGGAACAGCATTTTTTATAAACTTTGCAACTCAGCTCACACTGTGTTACATCAGCTGCTTAAAGCTGCATGAATATCTGACTTAGCATACTGTGTTTACTGATAGTGACAAACTTTAATGAAGATTATTTGTGAAGCAAGAAAATTAAAACGCTGTCTCGACCAATCAGAAATGACCAGCGTTTCCTCACCCCAATAACTGACACCAATTATCCACATGACCCCTCTAACTTGAGTCCAATGGAACACGCACCTTTTCTGTACCTTCCTCTGACTTTTCTCTGTCTAACACCAGGATGAAGTCATAGCTACCGTGACTCACTGGAGCTGCTTTCCATGTAGGAGTGTGAGGAACACAGGTAATGACAACTTGTGTTGGCTACCATGTAAAAGCAGTCCAGACAACACAAGCGGCACCCAGCGCAACATAAACATGAAGCCGATTTTCTCCAATCTACAATAAATTGCAAAGCAGTAAAATTACCTCCCACACATCCTGCCTGCTGTCTTCTTTCACAACAGTTTGTTCTGTGTTCAGTTGCAAGGTCACCTCGTAACACTCTTGAATATCTGTGGAAGAAAGAAAGGAAAAATAAAACAATGAGCCTTTTTTTCTTAGCTTGTGTAACAGCAAATATAACGTGAGCATGTTTTACTTTGTCATATTTATTCGTTGCTCGTAATTTAAAGCTGAGAGTTTTGATTAAGTAAACGAACACACAGATCAATCCTCGACTCTCTGGGAGACGTCTTGCTTGTGGGGGTGGGAGTTGTCTGTTTACATGGATGTTATGTCTTCACATTTGCAAACGCGGTGCATATCTTTTTGCTGAACTACATGACTCAGGCACTGACTGTCATCGAGTCAGTGTCTAAGAGAATCACATAACAGTATTTTATGCAAGCTGAACAACCTGAGCGCTGTAACAGAAAACACATCACTTCTTCTACCTTATATTATTATTTGCTATCATCATAGATGAATGACACAAGGGGTCATTTCCAGTTCTCTAGTTTTAGAGCTCCGTTTTCAGATGAAGTAGCTACACCTGTTGACAGAAAAAAAACAAACATTCATATCCTGTGACAGAATCAGATTTAAAAGTTTAGAAAGAAAAGAAAGTCTTAAATAAATCATGTCTTTATTCTTACATGAACATGAATTTAAAATAACTAATTTAATTTTTACATCTGTGCTGTGTTTCTATTTTTTTTTTTTTTTTTTTGCGCTCTTATATTTGTGTGATTCCATAATTCTGGACCTTTTTCATGTGTACAGCATTTTGTTTTTTTAATGTGCTCATAAGTGGCTAAATGATGGCTAAATAAAAACAGAATCAATTAAAAACATTTTAAATGTATGGAAATATTTTAATATATGATATTAAAATGTTACAAAATATGCCAATGTATTTTTTTTTTAATGGACACTTTTATCCAAAGCTACTTTTTTAACTTATGGGAAGAAACCCACTGAGGCATGGGGAGAACATGCCACTCCACGCAGAAAGACCACAGCCAGGAATTGAACCTGTGACCTTCTTGCTGTGAGGCCACATTGCTACCAACTGTACCACCTATACAGCCTGTAAACACTGAGCTTTGTAGAGGTTAATTGATAATGTGTTTTGAATGGCACATACATAATAAACATATCGACTGCAAGTGAAATTAAAAAGTCACACAAAGGAATTACAGGTACCATTTTAGACTCGGGACTACTTTATGACAAAAAACAGCTGTAAGCCTCCGCTGAATGGCGCAAGGACATGATGCAAAAGACGCCTACGTCCGTAAATACAAATACTGGCTACTAAGCTAAACCTGGTAACGTTTTTTGAAGATAATCTCTGTGCAGCTTCTGACTTTGTGTTATTTTTCATCATCTGTGAGGTTTGAAAACAACGTTCGGATACGTGTTTACGGAAGTAGGTCTCCTTGGAGCCGCTGCGTCATGTTTCAGCGGAGGCTTACAGCTGTTTTTTGTCATAAAGTAGTCCCGAGTCTAAAATAGTACCTGTAATTCCTTTGTGTTACTTTCTAATTTCACTTGCAGCCGATATGTTTACTGAGGTCATTAGGCAGAATTAGTATCACTACTGAGTGAGTTTTAAGGACTTTATATTCTCACAATGCTAGTTGTTACCATTCACTTACAGTGTTTTATGCTAAGCTAATGCTAAAGGAGTACTGCTGGATCAGGATAACAACTGGGCTGTTTACAAATTGTTTTTGCCCACTGATCTAACTATGAGGAATATGGCAATAGACAAAAAATCACTGTCTAGTGGAGTATCCCTTTAAGAAAAAAATAAACATTCTCAAAGTTTTAAAATAACCATTTCAGTCATTGTCAGTTTTATATTAAATTACTTTTCATTATTGCATAAATGTCACTTTGATTTTGTAATTAAAGACTTCCTTCTATGATTCATTTGTTGTTTCCGGTACAAGAGAGCGATCCACTCTCTGGTTGGTGTGAGCGAGGGGGTGAGGGCAGCTGTATCATTCATTCTCACACATTCTGCAGTACCGTTTAGCACACAGAGGCTTTGCTCTCATCCACGACTAATGTAACTAGAGGATGGTTACAGGCTGCTCAGCAGAATCAGACCCAGTAAAAGAAAACTACTTGATGTAATCTTTAGTTAACTCTTGCTTCATATACTGACATCCTAGTTCATCTAACTTTCATTTAATGTATTAGTTTATTTAACATTATTCTAAATATTCTATGGTTTGCTAAAGAGAATATTTCCCATCTGTCCTGGTCAGTTGTCCCAGAAATGTTATGCTAGCAATGAAATGATATGGGCACAAGTCAGTGATTAAAATCTACGTCTTTTTTCAAATGTGGCTATAAATCTTATCAGAAATTATGTAAAGGTCTATTTCACTTTATTCACACCTTTCCTCTTTTTTAATACCAGAGAAAAGCAGAGGTTAAAAAAATTTCTTTAAAAAGACTAAACACTGGCAAAGACATAATCTTGTATTTAAGTTTTTTCTTAAAAGTAAAGATAGGTTAAAAAATACACAAAAAACTATTAATAAGCACATATTAGCACATAAAATGCTACATTTCTTCTCCACTTGGCTCATGTGTTGTGGTCACTTATTGAGTGGCAGTCACTTGAAGACAATGCACTGTGACAACTTTGCTGATGTTGAACTCAGGCCTAGTAACTGCAGCGTTGACATAAGGAAATTGCAGGAGAGTTCATCAACTTCCTAACAGGTCGTCGTCAGGTCATGATGAGTCCCAATATACATTTAAAACTAAGATCTTGATATATATTTTTTAATGGTATGCGTCTTTTGAACACAAGAACTAAAAAAAGTTCCGTCTTAGTACGTATGTGTGTCTGTATGAGACAGAGATGAGAGTCAGTATGTCCCAACAAGACACTGTGAGAACAAAAGTGTAGAAATGGAGCATGTGACTCATCACAGTGTCTGAATGTGGAGGAGTGAAGCCATGTGTGGGCAGAGCAATTTGTTGACCAGCTGACTAAAGAGCAGCCTCACTTAGATAAACTCCTATATGCATGCAGACACACACACTCACATAAACTTGAGTTGGAATTAAACAAGAGCACATAAATGATGACTAAATGAGATACATGTTGTATGTAGGATTTCTAGCATCGTGTCCCGAGCTACTGATTTGTTAAGACCCTTTGGCATCACTAATCAACACGAGAATGATGAAAGAACTGGCTGATTATATTTGTGCACTGGTCATGGTGTGATGGAGTTGAACCATCAACATACTGTCAAAGAGCTTCTACCAACACTTGAGATGAGCTACACTCACAGTAGTCCTCTTCCTAAATGGTAAACGACACAAACGATGTGTCGGTTTCAATAAATCCACATTTTCCGTACTTGTCTTTCTGTTTTGTCATTGTGATGCTCACAACACACTCCATGTGCTTTAGCATCTCAGCCAGATGTAGGCATTTAGGGCAGTGAGAGTTCATGATGGAGCGCTTGAATGCACAGAACTTGAAATATAAATATCCTATTGAAGTCCTAGCAGTCCTTTGCAGATCCTATACTGATATTTTTTACACTGATACTGTGATGACGATATATTTTTAATATATTGTGCAGCTCTAGTTTTTACAGTTTGCTATAATTATTCCTTTGAGTCTTGTTCAGCCATTGGTGCCTTATATAAAAAAGAAAATAAAACCCGATTGCAGACTCTTTTTCTGCAACTGTCTGACTGCAGAGTCCACAAATCAGGAGGTGCACTATAGACGCCTAAATGACCATTACTGCATATCTCAAAGTGGTTTGTGCAAAAGTTTTATAAACCTTGTTTACACCATCATCAGTTTTGTGTTAGATTTTTATTTTAGCAGGAATATTAAGAAATCCCTGCTAGACTTGACACCAGAAGGCACCAGAAATGCTTCATTTTCTCTATTGGTGATATTTACACTTCTAAAAACATCAAATAATTCTATGTAAACAACCATGTAATGTGAAATTGATGACAATGTAAAGGTTTATAAAATGTTGCTTGAATAAACTGCAAAGACATTTTTGAGATCAGAGCTGTTTTAAGATTGCAACAATTCATTATTGCTCAAACTAGCTGTTAGCTCTGCAATTCAAAAGGACTTTAACTGCATCTCTCCAAACTGAAGCTGTTCATATAATGGTTAAGATAATAAATATTGATAACTTTTACACAGAAACACTCTTCAAAATGATCCCAGAGCATGAACATTTTCTAAAACTCACCAGGCAGCTAAAAGTATCAATAAGTAAGTAAGTAAAATGCCAAAATACATAATGACAAAAAAAAAAAAAAAAGCAAGAAAAATTAATTTATAATGATCCCAGATGTCTTTTAGTCTCAGGTATCATTTAAAATGTTTCCATCAATTTTCTCCTTTCGCTCTCTTTACAAGGACCTTGTTATCTGTTCATACGTCAACACTCCAGTGTGACCTCAACAGTTTCTCTCTGCATCTAATATTCCCACAGGGCACTCATTCCAAGCGACACTCCGTACATTCCTGTGAGATGTCACAGTGGCATTTGATAGCCTGAGACCCAGTCCAGCTCGTTCTCATCTCAAACCCTTAAACCTCCAGAGAAACCAAAGTTAATTGCTGCTTTTTTGTGTGTATTTTGGATCAAAACTTTTCTTTAGATATACAACGGCATTCAAATTATTTCCAGTTAAAAGACAAACAAGAAGTTCTGTGACAGATGAATGACAGATGGCCCCCACAGAGCCCTGATTGGGATTAAATCAGTCTGGGATTACAGAAACTGAACACTTGAGTCAATCTAAATTTGCTGAAGAGCTGACACAGTTTATCCAAGACGCCTGGAAAAAACTACCTGCTAAGTACCACAAAATCTGTGAGCCGATGCCGAAGTAAATCACTGCTGTTTTAAAGAGTGATGTGCATAATTTATTAAATTAAGTGATACAGTAAACACATTATTTGAGTTCTACTTTATTTTTAGAGTGTAAACTGTCCATACAGTCACACTGTTTTAATAACATTGTGGCTAGTTTAGTTTTAAAGATTTTAAGTGCATTTTGCAGGATTGTGCTCTTCAGCTGCATCTTGGGCGCCTGGCTTTCAGGAACACGTCTAATTACTTTGTTCATCTGTTCCTGGGAGAGGTAACAACTCTGACAAAAGGTGCTCCATCACATCCTGTTCTGATATCAACATTCACAGTTACAGAAAGTGCAGAGTTTTCTGTTTTTACGTCTGTGGCGTTCCAAACTGTCTCTAAAATGTTCCACAGACCACATACATTCCTGGCTGTGAGACAAAATACACAATACAAGCCAGAAGCCTTTAAAAACAGAACTTATTCTGGTCTAGACCATTTAGCAGGAGGCTGGTTGGAGCTCTGAATATTTTGTCACAATCACAAGGGTTTTCCTGCATCTTTGACAAACACAAGCATGCAGGATCGCTGTGCGACAGACCTCTTATTTTTGTCATTTACCAGTAGAGCTGAATTGACGACATCTCTCTTCACTTCCTGCCTGGGTGAATCATACAAAAAAAGAATGTGCCCCTGGATCTTTACATGATGATGAGCAACCCACACGACACTGATGGAAAACTAGGTCACAATTTCAAAGCAGGGCAAACAGTTTTCCCCCCTCTTGTCACTGTCTAAATAAAACATTCCCCAGGCATTTAGGGTCCTCTGTAATTTAACGTGTGTCTGTTTCAACTCCCAGCCACCCCACTCTCCCCACCGCATTGCTTGTATGCTGGAACAAAAGGATGGATGCACAGTTAAGGCAACCTTTGTTCGTGACTGTGCAACCGTGTAGACATCCAATCAAGTGGCCAGTACCAAACCCTCCCACGCTGCAAAACACCCCTGCACTTCCCACAATGCATCAAAGTTGCAGAGATCTTTTACAGACTGTAACATCTACAGATCACCGTCTTTAGATTGTAAAAACGGCAGATTTTTCCAGAAAGCTCTTGTTTTCTTCTCTCCACTGCTCAGAAAGCTTTCCACTGTCAACCCACCGCCACAGTGACAAACAAAACACAAAATCAGTTCACATGGCCCTGAGCATGTGAAGACAAACACAACAGGAGCGGAGTGACTAATGTTTGTACTGCACTGTGTTCCTGTTAAAGCTGTGAACCGCCTGCTCCTCCTCTTCGCCTTTCCAGATGGGAACCACATGTTGAAGGAGGGGCGGAGGCTCTTCAGCCCTGCACCTGAGACACACTGACCACAGGCCTCTTCTTCTCCTGACACACTGTGTGGAAGATCCAGAGAGCTGGGAGACTTGTGGACAAGGTTTGGCATGGCAGCCCAGAGCAATTTATTTTCCTGTCTGCTTCAGACTGGGCCCTGTTTGAAGATTTTTGTGAGGAATGTTTGGAATCCTGACTTGGAAAGCTAATCCCCTATGGGTTTCTCTCAACTCTATAAATATATAGCACTGGATGTCAATAGTCTCAATCAAATTTGCTAAAATCTTTAATCTTATTTTAAAAAATATATAAATATCACACTGGTGCCATTAATACCAAAAAAACGACTGGAAAAGCTAAACCCAACCCCCCAGAAATTTCAAAAATTTGGGTGAAAAAAGAAAAAAAAACTGCTGGATTTGTCAAAATAAAGATATGAGAGAAACGAGACAGAGCAGTACTGCAGTGATTAAAATGTTTAAGCAGACAACAAGTCATTTAACACTAATTGATGCAGTGAGCAGCTACTCATTCCTTAAACCACCGTGTCAGATGGGTGTTTAAAGAACCATCAAACATTAAATGCCAGGACTCGCTGGGATCAAGTCCTGAATGAGGAGTTTGGGGAGTCTGAGACATAACTTTCCCACATGGTTCACCCATCACAGATTCCAGACCTTAATCCTCGGAGAGTCATTGAGATGTACTGGAAAATACTTCACATAGAAGTCTGACTCCCCTAACATCTTGGCACACAAAAAAAGATAATGGCACAACCAAAAGTAAGCTTGGTCTGGCAAAATTCAAGAATGTGAATTTTTCTGAGTCAGGCAGTGAAATAAATTTCTGGACTGCCTTGCTCAAGGACAACTGGCTGATGAACAAGTATGTGAATCTGCAGGACATTAAAAACAATATTAAGGTCTTCACTGAGCTTGTTGGCTACGTGAGGACCTATTTACAGAAAACATTTAAGATAAATGCAGCAAAAAACAAGCATTAAAATGCAAACGTGCTGGGAAAATCTAAACTTTGTTGAATGCTACCCATTTTACAGTTGCTGAGACATTTTAGAACAAGACATAGCAATTAAAACACCGTTTCCCCCCATTTCCGCACCATTTAGTATGTTGCTGAAATGATTTATAACATGTTTGGATGATCAGATAATATCAACAAATGCCTCAGCTTCAGGTCTGCAAAGGAGCACATTTTAGTCCTAAATAAGAAGTAAAAAATATGCTTTATTTAGAAAATTTCAATCTAAATGTCCCAATTAAAAACTGATCAAAACCATTTGTTCCTGTAAACACAAAAGCAATATTCTCCCAAAAAATACTAAATGCTAAAATTACTGTGAAGATATAAAACATGTGAGCAGCTGGAAAGCAGGTAACTCTGAAAAGTAACAAAGGTGCTCAGCATAAAGGACAAACTGATTAAGTGCCTAAATGTTCAGAGAAAAAAAATTTTTTTAATACAAAACACAACAGCTTCTTGCAATCAGCTCATCCAGTGTATCATCGTTTTCTTAACAGCGCGCCCAGCAGGTAAAAAGAACGCTTGATGATGTTTTTGTCTGGCTTTTATTATTCATCTCCTACTGTGGCTCTTTGCCTATCTTTTATGATGAAGATGATCACCTCCAACTGGCAAATCCTCCTCATGATATTTCTCAAATTGCCACTCTGATGAGGAAGGATCAGCTAAACAATTTATTAAAAGGCCACACCAGTTCTCTGCTCCTTTAGTCAGCGAGAGGTTTCCTACCTGAGCTGCACTTTAGGGAAGGATTTGAAATTGAGCTTTCAGATGGAACTCAAAAGTACGTACTTCAAACCGCAGGATACGGCAAATTAGCCCCTTCTACAAATTCTATGACGTCTAACAAGAAGAGTAATAATTCTTGTCCTCAAGCCTCAAGTTTGCATCAATCTCAGGCAGGAAACCACGCTTAAAATCCCCTTCTGTATGCATCACTAGTAACAACAGCGTACTGTGTTTCTTTTAACTGCTGCCTGAGTCATGACTCCCCTCCCCCTCAGACTCCCAGCAAAGAAGCAGCAGTGGGTCAGCAGAAGCAATAACAGACCCAAGGGTGAGGATCATTATAACGTGGCTGTGGTAATTAGAAGGACCACTGAACCATTGGTTAAACTTAAGTAATGTGCTTTTTTTTCTGCTTTAGAAAAAAGCAAGGTTCACACATATGCTCTTCAGACCCACAAACACTTTAGGATTAGAATCATCAACTACAGGGTCATTAAATTACTCATCCACTGGTAAACCAAGTTTTAGGGAGGGAAAGTGTTATAAACATTCTAGTTTTCTAACGTCTATTTATAGGTTGTGTTTTGTGTGTGTCTTTAATTGGATTTTATTGCAATCTGAATATGCTACACAGGAGGAGGATATACAACAAACCTTTGTGAGGCAAACTGAAAGGCCTCTTTCATAAAAACTTAATTGGGAAACATTTAGATCCAGTTAAGATCCCCTACAAATTAATATAACCTGACCTCGTCTGCATCCTGTTCTAGACTGCAGCCAGTCACACAACAACACAAATGTTATTAAAAAAGTTACACTACATAAACTATGTGATGACAGTGTGCAGCACACTCGACATAAGATTTGCTTTATTTAGAAAGTCTGAGTTGAGAAATGTTTTTGAAATGTCTTTTGTGATTTCAGCTGGTGGGCTGAGTTTTGTGGTGTTTTTCTTACCAAGAAGAGCTTGGAAAAGCTGACTGCCCAAGATGGCAGACACTTTGCCCACACTGGTCTTCAAGGCCTGCTCCTCTGGGCTGGTCAGGTTGGCCTGGTACTGTCTGAGCAGCCCCACCGCCCTCTCTGTGTCTGCATCACAAAATATATACGACATCAGCAGGAAGTCTCCACGTAATCACAGGATAATTATACAGTATTGTTATCAAATGGCATGAAAAATGTGATTTAGCCCTTTTGGAGTGTGTTTCTGTGGAAAAGTTATAAATAATTACTATCTTACCCATTTTCCTGAATGATTTCTATTTAGAGAATTAGCTTTTATGTCTAACAAAACTGATCATTTAACAGCTACTCCGAGCACAGACAAGACCAAAGCTGATTGTTTCTGTAACAAAACAGCTTCAATCTCATAAATTTAACAGCAATATATAGTTATTTTATAAACATTTATAATGGTGCAAATTTCACGTTGCATAGTTATTTTTGGCATAAATATTAAGAAGTTTCTTGACCCCTGAGCGCACAAGTGGTACTTCATTCTGCTGTTGGTGATTACAATTACAAATAACCAGAAAAATCTACAGAAAATTAAAATGCTTATATCAATTGAATTGATTTTTATTAAAGTGTCATGCACGACGTGCCCAGCCCGAACGGGCTTATATGACACTCAAAACACAAAAGGGAAATGGCCATACATTTACAAACACAAGAACAAAACCAGTCATTTACATAACAGGATATAATACACTTTGTCTACAGACCCACGCTTTCTATATGAATTTAGCCAACATAAATACTTCTTTCTCAAAAAGCCAACCTAACATTTCACCATCTGGTAACCAAAACAAATCAGGAATTTTACACTGGATTTTTTTCAAACATGGACATTCTTAGATCATTATACAGTGGACAATAAAACAGAAAGTGAAACTCATCTTCAATAACATTTAGATCACACAAAACACACAGACGTTGCTCCTCCAACACCCCTTTGTATCGCCCCACCTCAAGAGCAAGAGGCAAAACCCCCGCTTGCAGTTGTGCACAAAGAGATCGCTGCCTTCTTTCTTATATAAAATTATTATTATTATTTAAATAATAATTTAATAACCTATGAAATTTTGAAGACTAGAGCCATTTTAAGAAGGTAGCAATACATTTTGGATGTACCTTGGACTAGTTATCAGCTCTTCAGTCATGTAGGACATAAAAGCTATTTCTCTGAACAGAGGTTGTTCAGGAAGCTTTCTACAATGGCTAATCAAATATGTATTTGTTTATTCCTTTGTACATTTTACACAGGCCACACATTTCACTTTAAAGTGAATTTATCTGCAATGGGGACAAAAACAAACAAATAAAGAAGCATCCATTTGTCTATCAGTCGAGTTATAAAATATTTATGACAAAATGTGGGGAAAAAAACTTGAGATATTTTAATTTGTCCTATTAAATATTTGACAAAAACTAAAGAAGAACAAATTATGTTGCCATAGACTTAGTTTGCTGGAAAACTTTCCCTCACTTAACTGGTTTTCTCTCCTCTCCACGTTTGTATTTCCTGTTCTTTGCTGCCACTAACTTTATTCTCTGTTTAAGAACCTACGACTGGCCCAGTCCTCCTGTGTTTGTCTCTTCCCTGTCCACTCAGACCCTAGTTGGTGCTCTGCCATTTCTGAGCCCGGTTCTGCTGAAGGTTTCTTCATGTTGAAAGTGAGTCATTCCTTCCCACTGTCACCTTTGTACTGTGCTTGCTCAGAATGAGAGAATGCACTGAAGTTTCAATCTGCTTGTTCTCTTTTAATGGACAAATTGAACTAATTAGCGATTAGAATTTATTTTATTACAGCTGAATTACATTTACTGCAATCAGTTGGTCTGAATCTGGACCTGATATAATTTGGACTCTTGGCTTTGTGCTTTGAGATGACCTGTGCTGTGAACTGGTGCTTGTTAAATAAACTGAATGGAAGTCTAAGCTCCTGGAAATAGTTATTTCTGCTAAAATATACTTCTTGTTGACACTGACATATTTCTGTAAGGGTTACATCTACTGATTCGTTAGTTCGACACAAAAATATACAGAAAAGCAGACTTGTTAATGCATAAAAAGCTAGACTTATTGTAGAAGATAAAATGTACAGAGAATGAGTAAAACAGCTGTATCTTTGTCGCTGATGAATGTTTTTTTTTTTTTATACAACCAAAAGCAGAACTGCTGTGTGTTGTTGAACCTGGTGGGTGGTGAGGAACACAGCAGAGGGATGATGCTCATCACGAAGGTAAAGCTGTGTCCTACATTATGAACATTATGGTGAGAAAAAAAAACAATTCTCATAAAAATAAAGTTGAAATTTGGAAGTTCTAGTTACTTTTTTTCCCCATTCCCTGAGGGGCCAATAAATCAGGTTTCTCTTGGGATTGCAGCTGACACAAATCGTGCTGCAAAAATCCAAGAAAACGCTTTGATGCATTAACCTAAAAACACACTTTAAATGACACCTGGAAGATTTGTAAAGATTTAACGGTACTCACCATATTTATGCACCATGGTGCGCGACTTACAGTTTGGAGTATTTCAGGAGAAAATAATAACATGGATACGATCATCTACTGGAACAACTCGCTTTTTGTTTAGAGGATAAATCTTGAGTTTTAAATGCAGTGGCTAGACGCTCCCAGCCTGTTAAAATGACTGCTACATCGGTCACCAGTAAGATCCACAGCCACGCTCTTTAGATAAAGATGTGTCGAGAAGAGACTGTTTACTTCACTTTAACTTTCCAGAAAGTTTTGGAGCCTGACATGTTCCTCCTCCCCTCGTGCACGAGCCTCGCCTTCATGGAAAAGTCCCACTGACCAGTCTTAGGGACCGTACAGCTTCAAGATGGTTTAAACAATGGCCGCCGCTAGAAGACAGCTTCGAGCACTTATTGCGCGGTATATTCAAAAGGAATTTGCCTTTTAATTAAAATTTTGTTAGTTAATTTTTACTTTAATCAGCATTAAGTCGCCTCATTCACATTCTTTTGAAATGTGCGCCATCTTGTGGTAGCTGAGAGTAGATGCTAGAAAAACCAAAAGCTTAAAGGAGAACTCCACCGACTTTATGAACCCAGGATGGTTAGCTAACTGGATGAAAACGTTAACTGGTAAGATAGCTCAAGTAATCCAACTTTGACTGAGGCTGCAGAGTAGAAGCTCGAAAAATAAAATAAAAACATGTTAGCAGTTTAAATAAGTTTGCTTACCGGTGCTGTTTAGCCGGCTCCGCATCCCTCTTCGAAGCTAGAGACTACATTAGCCGCTACCATAGCAGCTACAAGCATAACACACCCAAATCTCCACACAACGCTCTGCGAGCGCGGTGTGTTGTGGGTAATGTAGGCGCAATGTCTCCACATAGATTATGCTGATCTTTCAGCACGGATTTTTATTCCTGCTTGAAACAGTACAACAGCTCTCAGTGGTCTTTTTTTATGTATTTGTTGGTGTTTTCTCTATTTTAAAATCCAAACGACAGCATATGTTTGGTAATGCTTTTGTTTTTACATTTTGAATTTAAATTGTTTAAATAAAAAAAGAATTTTAGGTTGCATGAAATTAAAATAAGTTACTGCAAATGAACATTTTATGTAACAAAGGAGAAAAAAAGGAAAAACAGTTTGCTGATTCCAAAACATAAGATTACTGTAGTTTGTTAAATATGTTTATAGCATGATTGTGTCCATATTATTTTGCACAGATTCTATGTTCACCTAATTTACTCAAACCTTTTTATTTTAAATTCTTATTAGTTTATTCTTGGTGCAATTTAACCATGGCAGCTATCATATTGAGGGAGTTAAACATAATATTTAAGAAAAGCACAGACAAAATTTATTTTTGATTTACATTTATTGGAAGTATGAAATGTAAATGTATATTAACTTGGAAAAACATGCATACAGCTGCATCTTTATATCATTTGAGATGATCAAGTATAGAATCAGTGATTAGTTTTCCTCCTTTAATAATGCAATGATATAAATCTGACATTAAATTAATCCAGCTGTTAGGTTTAACTCTGTTATTTTGGTTTAGCCACATGTACACCACAAATTGTAGAAAATATATTTTATTCAAAAAGCATCAATGTTACATTCATGACCATACATGCAGACTTTTGTTGGGTGAATTAGCAGAAATGCAACAATTTTCTTTTTTTGTTTTTCCTATTTTCCTCATGCAAACATGGGCCCAGAAATTGTAATCTTTTTAACAGCACAAAAGGCAACATTTTCCTGAGGGTAACAACGAACACAGTTCTTGAAACAATGCCTCTTGATCAGCAAACACTGGGTTAATGCATTAACAGAAATGAGCTATTCATTTACCTCAAAAAATACTTTTCTAATAAAGTAATTTGAATATTTTCTCAGAAGTCAAGTCAAGAAATTCAAGTTTTTGTTTCCCTGTTGAGACAACAGAGTGCAGTAGTGGGTTACAAGTGCAGACATGAGAAAAAAAAAACTAGAGAAATATGTTTTAGTGCAACTGACTCAAGTTATAAATGAGTTTTTCCCGCAGTGGTAGAAAAAAAAACTTCACAAACTCTATAAAACGTAAAGAGAAAGCATTTTAGATCTGCAGTTTAAACATCAGAAACTTTCAGACTTTCAGATACAAAAGATGAAAAAAAAAAACGTGAAAATTCCTGGATATGTGAATAATGTAACAAAAATATTTCACAGCTTTATCATAGAAATTACTCTTGTCCCAATGCAGCCCCAATCAGCTGTGATGGTGCAGAAAACGATGCTTCAGGTCTGAAGAATCTGCTGCTGACGTTTGTCGGACTACAACGGGTGAATGAATGGAATCTGCTCTTTGGTTCTTTGCATCTCTGTCAAAATAAAACAACATAAATAACTGTCATCTATTGATGCTATTAGCAAGAAGGGGGAAAAAAAGTGCAATTTATTTCAAAAGGTACCCATTTTATGTTAAAGCCAAGAATCAAATAAAACATTTAAAATTGTCAATCTGTTGACTAAAAATGTTTTGAGATGTCAAAATGTAAGTTCACATTACCTTCTCTGCAACAGGATTGGCATGATCTCCTGGGGAAAAACAGTAAAAAAGATATGTCATCAACATGAATAAACCAAAAAGGAAAGAAAGAAAACACCTGCTTAACTTACAACTGGAGGAAGAAAAGACAAATCATAATCAAAACTGCTACAGCGTCCACTGAAATCCATATCGCTCTGTAAGTAGACAATGCCTGAAACACACAAACATTCCCAAAAGGTCAAAGTGTTCTCACTTCATTGGAAAGGCGACTAAATCTTAAAAACCAACAAGACTGCATGATTGCAGGTGAGACAAAGAGTAAAGAAATGACTGTTGCAAGTGCGTGTTGCTCACCATGACCCAGTCAGGATGTTTCATGTCCTTCAGGAGGTGGCAGGAGTTGGTGGTGACAGAGCTGGCTCCTGCACACCACAGCAGAGAGAACAGCCAGCGCTCATTAACCACCCACAGGTTCACGGTCACGTTCTGACTCCGAAGTTCTCTGTCAGATAAAAACTCATCAGGAAACGCATGCATGGCATTTTAATCTAATACTGCTGCAAAAAAGGAGATAGAAGGCGCAAATCAAAGCAGAACTGCTAATATTTTATATCTTGGATGTAAATGCACCCGTGTGTTAATTTGAAGCACTTGTTTAGCATTGTGTTGGCTATTGTGTCCTGAGCAGTTGTTGCTTTGCGACAGTGCTTATTATCCTGCTGTTGCTATGGGGAGGTGTGTTTGGGTTGCAGCAGAGTGTAGGTGGGTGGGATGTTTCACAGTGACATCTGCATAAATGCTGGAATCAATGATTTTCCTGCAGAACATTACATTTTAACCAGATGGTTAATATTAATCTAATTCACCTGTTGGCGTGTTGTGGCTTGAAAATAACCGTCAGCACTGATATTTCTATGATTTATTAATTTTTTATTGTTCATGTCCCGTTTTTTTCCCCTCTAAAGTATTTTGAAATTAATCTTTTTGAAAGATTGCTTTATAAAGTTGGGATCATTTATTGTTGTGGATTATGTGCACTGGCCACACAATGGTGTTTTGTAAGCAGAAGAAATAACAGAAAAAAATATTATATTTGAATACACAATAGGAAAGAACTGCATAAATCAAAAAGAGATAATATCTGGAAAAAAGTTATGAGATGTATTTTTATTTTTTTTGTCAGGGAAATATCCAATTTTTTACATAAATGGGGTGGGACTAATAACCTATACAGCAACCAACCACTAGAGGGCGTTCCTGATCCTTTTGGCTTCAATTCCTGCATTATGTATGTTCCAACATCTACAAACCTGTCAATGGTTTCTAACCTGTTGAAGCAATCCTGTTTTTGTCATCAGTTTTTCGTCACATGAGACAGTTTTTATTTCCTGAGCCAATAGGCTGATTTTACATTTACATGCAGGAAGTCTTTAAAACCTAAGTATTTTTCTCCCAAACATACATTATTTTCATGACAGGCAAAAATTATAGCTGAACATAAACTGTATTAATGTTTCCTGGGCCATCAGAGGTAACAGGTACAGGCACGCTGACTTGTCAACTGTTAACATTTACCGTATATTGAATGTTTCACTCAAAAAAAAAAAGTGTTTTTATGTGAAAATGTTCCAAGTCAGACTTTCAGATATATATTTATAAATCAAGTTCTAATCAACATATTGTGTTATAACATATGGAATATGTTCAAACCTTTATTGTATTTATTGTAATGTGTTTTTTTCCTGGTTTTATACAAAAATTAGGAACAGAACCAACAATATCAATCAAATTGATTACTTTTAACATCATCAGCTCAGAATTTCACAGTTGCACTTTAGCTGTCAAGTTCACATGATGTTTCTAAAATATTTTTCAGAATGCAAAAAATCTTTTTGTATATCGATTTTTATTTAAATATCATATGTATATACAGGTGTAGCTGAACAGTAGAACTGATCACAATCAATCAAAAGCCTGTAAAATGTTCCCACAAATCAGAGTTTGAATTTACTCTTTTAACAATCCAATGAGCAGATTTCTTGGAAGGTTTGTCCAAATCTCTATACAGTTTTTCCTGTTTAAATATTTATTTTTTTAAATTATGCTTCAAGCTGAGAACACAACGGTCTCAGAAACAACCTTCTGTCTTCTCTTCTTAAACATAAATTCATTTAATTTCAGCTTCATTAAGGACCTTATAATTGTTGACTTTGGGGACAAGACAGTGGAAAATTGGCTAGAAAGGATCACAAATCCAAATTTTGCTTAGGCTTTAAAAAAAAAAAGTCTACAAAATAAACTATTTGGCCTACTGTCCAATTTTTGGGACTTCTGAATATCTTCTACTATAGTAGAAATTTCAAACTTTACACTGACTCCCCTGTATGCAGATGGAAAAGATTATAATCTCCCTGCAGGTTCGGAGCATCATAACTTCTCACCAGTCATGCAATGTAAACAGTGTTTGTTATCAGCTCTAAATGTGAAAAGCCTGATTCCATAAAGGAATGCAGCAGCAGAGATCCATGTTACTGCTCCGTTGCAACGCTGACATGAAGTCCACAAAGTGTTCCTAATGCAACACCTCGCAGTCTTCCTCAGACGAGTTGCAACACTGATTTTCATTCCTCTCTAAGTGTTTTGTGGCTAACTTATTCATCCATTTAACAACTCTCCTGGTTTGGGACATCATTTGATTCTACATTCCCTGAAGGTCGATATTACACTTCTATATAAAGCACCATCTGTGTCTAGGCACGCCACACACTCCAGTAATTACCACACAACTGTGTGCACCCCCTGGCAACAATACTGTCTGAAGATTCTCTTAGAGGTTTTACTTTACCTGATTTTATCCATACTCAGTTTGCTGTATTTCACATTTAGATGGCTTCCCGCACTGTCGTTCATTTCACTCTCGTTGCTGTAGATCTGGAGGAAACCTGGAGCCATTGACTTTACGTAATCTCTTCTTTTTGGAGGAAGCCAGTAAATCTATGGAATGAAAAAGTTCTTAAAATGTTTGATAATGAAACGCCAAAATCAGAATCCACACAAGTAATCAGACTTGCCAAACTTGGGTCGATGCCAGACTCTAAGATGGTTTTTACTGTGATCTCCGTATCGCTTTCCCCGTCACTATAGAGGTCAAATAACACCGAGATCTTATGCTGCTTGGCGAGATCAAGGAGCTCTCTCAGCGAGGGAACCGTCTGATTTCTGGCCGTTAGTTTATCCTCCTCTGACAACTGGAACAATGTCTGATAAGGATCAGTCTGGAAAGTCCACATACGATTCATTTTAGCATGTTGCTCGTTTTTAACATTCAAGAAGAGCGTGAACAAGCTCAGCCCTCACCTTTAGGAACCATTCACCTGCATTCAGGCTCCGCAAAACTGCAAAAGTCACGTCTGAGCTTTGGTTGAAGGTGATGTTGGGGAACTTGATTTTAACGTTTGTCGTTCTTTCCAAAAACCTGGTCTCATGGTCGTGCATCAAGAAGGGAATTCCCTCTTTACTGAAATCAAGAAAATGATTTGCATCAATATGTGTTAAATACTAACGACATGCTGAAAACAGTTTAGTTTCCTCCTTTAATTAGGTTAGATAAGTCCATATCTGACACATACATCTCAGGCACCAAGTGAAAGGGTGAACGCTTTTAAAAGAGAAACATTTCCTCCATACCTGATTTGCACGTCCGTTTCGAACGCCAGGACGCCACACTCGGCGCTCTTGTTAAACGACATTAAGGTGTTCTCTGGGGCAATCTGAACACAAACATTTTAGATTATTTCCTGGTTGATAACAGATCTTTTGTTTTGCTCTTCTTACCAAACCGTGAGAACAGAAAGCAACCGTTTAAAGTCTCATGTGATCATTAAATCCCCTTCTTATAAAAATTAAATAAACAAACCACAACACTTGTTCCATTCAACGTGTCACAATCGCTGCACCTCTTTCACAATTTGTCCAGGACAACCCACACAATGCACCGTGTTTTTATAAAGCCACATCAGGTGGAACTCACCATCGGTGCGCCTCTATGGCCGATGAGTTTTGGTTTTTCAGGTAACTCCTCCACTGCCATCAAGCAAGGTGATTGGATGAATAGGGGACACAGGAAGATGGCAGCTGAGACGGCTAGAAATACCACAGCGATCAGGTACCTAGATCCTGGAAAAAAGAAGAAAACATTGGAGATTGTTTTGTTGTGCGAATAGAAAACTGCTTTTGTTAAAAAATAAATTCCAGTCCTGTGCATGCCACACTTTGACAATACAAGCTACTTTTAAATTTCTTTTATGAAAGTGGTTAATATGTTTGACTGATTGTGTCACTTTTCTTTTATGAATTTGTTCTCGTCTTTGCCACATTATTCTCCAAACTGACTCATGCAGGTTGTTTCTGCATCACAGAATAGACCAATCATAAACCGGCTTCCTCATTCCCTTAATTCTGTTGACTCTTTTTAAAAACAGCTGAAGACTCATGTATTTAGACATTTTTATTGTGAAGCACGTCGTGGGTTTGATCCTGTACAGAGCGCTATATAAATAAAGTTACTTACAATCTAAGAACGATTTAGCGCTTCAGCTTGGCTGAAAGAAGGATGTAAATCTCTCTGCTAATTCTCCCAAAGCTACTTGGGCTGGTTTACCAAACAAGATTAGATGTGTGGGTTGTGCTGGCGCCTCTCCATACAAATAAAACTAGACAAAAATCTGGTTACTTAAAAGACTTTTTCTTATTAAGTAAAGTTGTCCAGTTTTAATACTCTCCATAGGATTTTTAGAGGAAGCAACATAGAAATGCATGAGCTTAAAAACATATTAGTATACCAATAAGATCCATATCAAATGGAGCTCATTAAGGATGGCGTCCTACAAAAATACATCTAAATATAAAGCAAAAACCCAAAGGTTACAGCAACACCTTTAGAAATCTGTATAATCATTTGGGTTATTTGTGCACTATAAGAAAAAAAAGCTGTTAATAAAAGAAATACTGTTGGAAAATGTCAAAACATTTGATCCCAATTGTGAGACGTGGTGGAGGAAGCAGCATGGTTTGGGGTTGCTCTGTTCTCTCATGATTTTCAGTGCAAAGTGTTTTCTGGCATGCTATTTTTACTAAAACAGTAACTGAAGGTGATGACATCTTGTCAGAACAAATCTCCTCAGGAAAAATGCCGTCAGTTCATAAATCCCAGCATTAAGAAACCGTTGAGAAACTCGTTTTTCTAACAGTCATTGTGCGGTACATGGTGAAATGTTGCATCTTTTTAAGTCAGAGTTGAGTAATACATCAGTTTACTCATAAAAAGATGACTCATATTACCTGTTTTGGCCATGATGGAGGCTTGAAAGACAATCGAGCTGAGCAGCACCAAAGCTCCAACAGCGCCAAACTGCAAGAAAGGAGCTGTAGCCTACAAGGAGCACACAGGTCAACTCAGAGTGTTGTAATAAATAAATGTTTACATTCTGATCTGTATGCTCACTGTACCTGGAGTGATAGAAGTACAGTTGGCCATTCTTGTTTCCACTTGAAACTAATTCCTGCCACCCCGCAGACAACGATTACCACGCCAAAAAAGAGAAAGACCTGAACAGAACACAGTGTAGTTTTAGAGATACACACAATGATGTGGGTTGATCACGTGAGTGTTGTTCTTACCTTGTGCAGCCAGTGTAGGTCAAGTTTTTCTCTCAAGACAATTTGGACCAGTGCAAAGAGCTGCAACAGACCGTGAAAATGAGAAAACTCACATTTTTTAAGAAAGATAAATCATAAAACAGATTATTTTTATGAATAATAAAATCATGATTAATAAAACGTGTCTGAATTGGGAAACTGTTTGCATTTATCCCCAATGGGCTTAGTCTTAAAAGCAAAAACTTTTTATAGCACAAGTTTTTTTAAAATTATATTAAGTCTAAAATATTTAGAGTTCACATTTTAAAGAGACACAAAAAATGTCTGATGATAAACAAAAATGTTTATCATCTTAAAATCAATATAAACTACTATAAAATTACATTGGCCAAATAAGGAAAGTATATTAAATATTAGACAATATCAAACAGTTTAAAACACATGTAAACAAAAACTAATCAACCTTATTTACTTGTTGAGCAGTCACATGGACAAACAGTGCTGCTATAAAAACAGAGAAGAGCTTCTATGGAAGCCCAGATGTCCAAACAGGGAATAAATCTGAACAAATTGTTTTCTAGGACTTAATAATTGGAAAATAGAACATGTGGAAAAATATCACTGGAAGCACTGTTGGTCGTTATTAAAAACAATGAAGGTGTATTCCTTAACACCTATATCACATGCTGCAGTGTTTTGCCCATTCTGCCATCTTTACTTGACCTAAATTTTTATTTTTAACACCATCATATGGAGTGTGCAAGTTTAACCTTCAGTAGGAGTGAAAATGTGAATCATTGAGAACGAGACAAAATAAACATCTTTTTTTTTTTTTTTGTGGTCGTTTGGAGCCTAAATCTAACCTGAAACAAACTTGATAAATTACACAGCCCTAGTTAAGATCTTATGAGACGGGCTTTGACGAAAAGGTTATGAACAATTAATATTTTGACTGTTGTATCCACCTCTTAGAACAACCTCAGTTTGGAAAAACATTTGTTTTTTTCTAGGGATGTTCGATATTATCGGTCTAACAATAATATCGGCCGATATTGGCATTAAAATGTAATATCTGTATCGGTTTTGTAATGACACACATAACCTTTACATAGCATGCACATATTATAACTGTTCAGCTACTTCTCCTCCCTCCCAAAATGTCAAAATATACCAAATCTGATGTAAAGTTTTTGAGATATTTTTATTAATTTGGCACACTTTGAATTAAACCCTGTGGCTTCAGCATTTTGCACAGATAATATTTAAAGTTTAAGTATGCATGATAGGAGGTATGGGATGTTGGTTACCTAAAATGATTTTGTTTGTCTTTTTTTTTATTTTTTAAATGAGGTGTACCTCGCTTATATCGGTATCGGAAATTAAAAGTTAGATATTATTGGATATCGGTAAAAAAGCCAATATCGAGCATCCCTAGTTTTATCCAGAAGCTAAAGGCTCGTCACAGTAGAGCCAAGACCAAAGAGGATTGCTGCCACCTTAAAACAACCCACTCTAATAAACTTAATATTAGGTCACTCAAGTTTGATTTCATAAACCTGGAATAAACATTTAATGCAAAATATTTTGGTGATGAAACGGTTTATAAAATAGCATGAAACAGTTCCTTTAAACTGATGTTATTCAAAGAGCTGTCTACGTAGAATATTAATTGTTATAACCGTTCCACAGAAACCAGTCTGAACTATCATTCACCCTCCAACACTAGACAGTCAGTCCATTATTTAAACAGTTCTCACCAGCAGCAGCACACAGTAGCTGGATAACACTCCAGAGATGATGACCACCACCATGAACAGGTTCACCCACACTTTCAGATACGTGAACATCTTCCTGATTACAGAACAGAAGGTAGGATTGGGGTTAACACAATAGAAGCCTCTGGTAAACAAGAGGGACGTCAGAATTCTGGGCTTTGGTCTCAGAACTGGTGTATGATGTGTTTATGAACACTCACCAGTTAAATTCGTCTCTGTCGTTATAAGCAGCCAGACAAATGTACATCCAGCAGAGGGAGAGCAGGACGACCAGGCTGACAAATAGGAACCAGCAGCATGAACACTGGAATAACAAATACATATAGTATAAATACTTTAGACATTTTAACACTAGGAATCTGTGTGTGTGTGTGTGTGTGTGTGTGTGTGTGTGTGTGTGTGTGTGTGTGTATATAATCTTTGATGACAAACTAATCCAACATTTTTCACAGCCGACTTCATATTCTGTGTCACGACAGCTCAATAAAAACAAACACACCTGCACTTTTGCATTCTCCTTCACACAAAAGTACAAGTTACCACCCCTCCCCCCTCCCTCTTCTCCTTTTTCTTATCAATCCAGTTCCAGATAAAACCCCTCACACAGCCTGTCAGAGCCTGCAGGTTTACTTATTTGCCTTGGCACAAAATGCAAGAGTTCGTCTCTTTATTCATCACTTCTTCACCATTTAATTTTAACGTGTGAAAAACTTCCTCTTTGCAAAAATAAATAAACAAACAACAACCCAAGTAAGAACATTACTCACTTTTTTATTTTCACTTTGCTTCCTCCAGTAGCAGCTATAGAATCCTCTGCTGCAAACTCTGCAAAAGCCGCCGTTTCGGGTCATAGCGTCGTCGTCTTTTTGTCCCCAATAAACAAAATGCAGATTCTCTTTGAAGCAATTTGGACACTTGATACTTGGATGATGAAGGAGACCTCGGGTTTGCCCTCATTCAACCTATAGAGCATTAAACAGGGAAAAAATATGATTGTGGCAGAAAAATCAATAAGGAAGGGGGTTTCTTTGAGTTAAAGCAATCCCTGCTCAATAAACCCCTCAAAGGAGCCTGTGTGCAGACAGGGGGTGTTGGTGCATACAATGGCCAACACCATGGGGTATTCAGAGCGTGGTTCAGTCCAGCCTGGGGGGGGGGCTTGAGCCTTTGCAGCACAAATGGACACAGTGACAGGCACAGCCGTGCACAGAGAGCAAGATTAGTGCATGAAACCCTAGAGGGATGAGCAAACAGACAAATACAACTACTGAGGGTTAATGGGGTTTAGTTTAGAGCATTAATTAATATTACCAGAAAAGAGGCAGCGCCCATCTTATTAATTTATTTCTCAGAACTATCTGGACCAACTGGAGTCATTTTTCCAGGTTTCCCAAGGTCTGAGTTAATGAGCAACATATCAGTGTGTCAGGCTGAGTTTTTCCTCACAGAGACGAAAGGATACTTTAGTTTTTGAGAGCAAACTCAAAGCAGACAAACAGTGACATTATTTTTGACTGTCTGTTCTCCTTATGCATAAGTTAAATAAACCAGTGTTTGATCTTCTCATCAAGACTCCTTGATATTATTTATTTTGTACCACATGATCAAACAACTAGTCACAAAGGAACCAGTAACAAAGTATTTTAAACAATTCCAACCCTAAAGGAATTCATAGATGTTTGTGAAAATGCCATTTTGTGACCTTTAAATTGACATGACATTCGATGGTCATTCGATGGAATTATGACATTCCTTACAGCACCAACTTGCAGACTATACAGTGCATTAAAGTTACTAAATAAATGCATGTAAATTCCTGTAGAGGATCACAGTGCAGGGAGACAGTTTATCTGCACAGTTTAGGGGTTGGCTCATTATTCCTGAATAGATGTCTTATCATCAGTCTATTCTATAAATAGTTTTAAACAGTCTGTATTTGTGAATGCTGTTTATTGATCCATGACTGGCGTTTATTAAACATCTTCGTGAACGGGAGTTATCGATGACCAGGATGCTTAAAAACCAACCGATGATGTTAAAAGAGCCAACAACGTTTAAAAACGGCAGGAAGAGACAATGATTTCCTGTTGATTCACTGCTAATCTGACTTCCAATTCATGTTATTGAGCATTTTGTCCTAAATTAAACACAGTGAAACAGATTTTAAACATGGTGTTCACAACATTTTCATTGGTTGTTGATCTCCTCGAGTCTCTAGCTCCAAAGGAAAGTGGTCGTTTTCTCTGGCCAAGCAAAGAGTCTGTGCTATAGGTTAACAAAACCATAGAAAGTAGGTCAACAATCAGAGAGCCGAGTGTCGCCATACCAATCCGTTCAATGAAACATGCTTAGGTGAGATCAATGGCGTAGATTTGCTCTTGACATTGTGGGGGGTCCACATCC
Source organism: Callopanchax toddi (assembly GCA_006937965.1). NCBI lineage: Eukaryota > Metazoa > Chordata > Actinopteri > Cyprinodontiformes > Nothobranchiidae > Callopanchax > Callopanchax toddi. The sequence continues at coordinate 2,697,565 of SSNR01000019.1, read as the reverse complement.
AGACCAGGTGCCGTTGGTGTGAGCGGCTTGGCGCAGGCCTCTGTCCAGGGGGAGGGGCATGTCTAGGAGCACAGACCGCAGCGTGCATCTCCTTCCAGACACACCTCCTCCTTCTGGACACAGCAGCACAGCACCTCGGTCCTCTGGGCTGCACGTATTATTGGTGGGGATGCAGCGCTATTTCTACACCCTTGGATCAAGTTATTGGTGGAGACGTGTCAGTGATCGCTGGGTAATGGTGGGGACACGTCACCTCCATCCACGCCAAATCTACACCCATGGGTGAGGTTGTAACCGGCCCTACTGTCACTAGCCATTAGCTCACTTATCTGGTCAGGACTAATCTCCGTTTTTCTAAACTAATGTTGTTCCAAGTGCCATCTGCAACAGGTGAGCTAATAACTGTCCCTACCCCTTTCACAGAAACACACTTGAAAAGATCTGAACCACTCCTCTAAAGCTGTTAGTCACCTCTTTGTTGATCGGGTCACTTATAGGATTTTAGTTAACATGTTGGAGCTTAACATTCCTACTGTGCCAGGTTTCGGTCGCCTCTTTACTGGAACGGACACGAGAAACGATACTTGTCATTTTATCAACCGCTGAAGACTGAGTAATAAGGGGTTTCTGTTGTGAACACTGCTTATTTACCACCTGATTCTCGTCAGACTTGATTTTCACTTGGTGCTCGTGTCGCATGGCTTGATTCTGCGGTTGAAGCCCTCAGGGTGTCAACTTAAAGTTCACGGTTAGGACACCAGGTTAGATGACCTACTTGTGATCAAATTAAAACTTTCACTTACAACTCCAGGTTGTTCTTTTGAAGAAGAAAGATGCATCCTAATGACATTCTAGTCATTTAGTATACATAATGAGTGCATGTTTGGGCAGGTTTGGGTGAAACATAAGGCACGGAGGTTCACTGCACAAACAAAACATACCGAGTGTTGTGTAATAACTGTAAGTTTAAAAAAAAAAAACAGCCATAAAATGCACACCTCATTTTGTTACACGATGACAAGATGACAAAGAAAAGGAAACAAAAATGTCTCTGTTACAATCAAGAACTAAACGATCCTCTGTGGCCGACTGCCTCACAATGACCTATTTGCAGCCCTCTCCAACACAACAGGGTTATTTTTAATTGCTCAGCTCCACCATCTCAGAGCTGTAAGCCTGTAATTGCAGAATGTTGAAAAGATCTCATAAAATTAAATGCACAGAACATGGGATTATGTGTATTGTTACGGGGTAAATGACCCTGCAGACACACCTTTACAAGTTTATCTAAAGCTATGTCATTCACAGCGTTTCCTGCAATTAGACTAAGATATACAGTACGCGTGCTTCTCGGAGTGAAGATTGCAAGATTTTTTTTTTTTTTAAAGAATAAAGTTTACAGAGATATGAATGACATGAACAGTATTTAACAAATCACATCTTCATCTCAAACGTTTTCAGTTTCTGACAAAAAAGTTTGAACAATGCGACTCATTGTTAGAAAGATTCTTCAAACTTACTTCCTTCTTTAAAAGCATTGCATTTGTAATGTTACCAATAATAACTTTAAAAAAACAAGGTTAGTATAAAGGAAATGACTTGTGACACCACATATTTCTGGTTAAGCAATGCTTAAGAACTGATTTAACAAATGCATGATAAAAAAAAACACAAACAGCTTCAACTCAAATTATACTTTATTCTATTCATGACTAACATTTTTATCTTTTAGAATCAGTTATAGTGAGCAGGAATGATTTGATTTTTGTAGATCATCTCCAGACCTCCAGCAGATGTTTTCCCCAGATCCTTTAGTAACTTATGCTCTGCAGAAAGTTTGTTTATAAAGCACCTTTCACAGAAAAAAGTGCTTCACAAAACATCAAAATTAAAACCTAATTGAAAGACAAAAAAAAAAAACAACTAAAGAATAAAGATCATAAAAACAAATGAATAAAATGGTTAAAAATGTCTAAGCGATGTCTTTGGAGCTGCTAGAAGATTCTGGTCAGTGGACCTGAGGGATCTGGTTGGAGCGCTGGACTGTGCAGAAGTCTTGAGACATGCCCGTTTTATTTTTTAAGCTAAGAAGTCAGATTTTTCTTCTGAAGTGATCTTGATTGTTAGTTTTTTCAAGCCTCTCCAGGTTTTCTGAAGACGTTTCAAAGATTCCCCTTTAGGCGTTGACGGATTTTTTTTCTTTTTGTATTGTCAAACCTAATAATTTTCAGAGAAATCATCATCATCATCATCATCATCATAATTATCATCATCATCATTATTATGCTGACTCACCTAACTGACTTTCTGAATAATTTATTGAAGAAAAGTTCCTAAACTCAATGGATGACCTGCGTTCACATAAACAACACATCAACTTTAGCGCATAGAAGCAGCATGTTGCACATTTTTAAAATTTAATCTATAAAAAACAGTTTAACAAACATACTTTATTATGTCATAAGCACCAATCAGATGATTCATAAAGAGATGAAATCTAAACTGAAATCAGCTGAAGGGTCATGTGTCACTGGGTTTTTCCACTATCTGTTAAAAAACAATTTTCCAATCCTGTTCATCAGCTGTAAGGTTTTTAAAGCCTGACACCTCATTATAACGTGCTGCCAAAAAAGACCGAAATTATAAAGAAATTATAGTAAACATTGTGGAATTACATTTTAAAATGATTTAATGTGTTTTGTGTCTATTTTATAGTCAGACTGGTTTAATTTCCACTCACTTATTGATCAGTTTCATTGATTACTGTGCAGTTTGCCTGATGCGTTTGGCTTCAACCTGCCAACTTCAGTCCAAACAGAATCAGCGTCTCGGTGGAGATTTCCTCCTTTAATCGTTTAATCCACCGAATCTTGGGATTAAATAAAACTTTGATGTGCCCTCTTAATCACCAAGCAGCTGGTCCGAATTAAGCGATGGTTGCCGATAATCATTTAATCTTTACGCGTTTCAATCAGAGCAAAAGGAACTCACCGGAACTCCCAGAGACGCGCACTTCTTCAGACCCCCTCTCTCCGTTTGCCTCCTTCGCTCTCACTCTCCTCCTTTTCTTGCATCCTTTTTTTTTTAATTAGTAGAAAAGTCCGTGAGCTGAATGTGAATGGGTCCTCATGAATGGGGCCGTCAGAGGGAGCTGACCCGAGGGGGAGGAGGATCCAAACTCCTCAGGTGGTGAGAGAGAGAGAAACTCTGAGTAGGAAGTGAGAGCAGAGCCATTTGACTGATCGTCAAAACTATTTCCAAAACTAATTCAAAATTTTATTTTATTTTTTGTTAAATTAATACATTTTAAGTAAAATTTGATTATTCATAATGTCTCATAATATATTTTTATGAGTCATCACTTTAATTCTGCAGATTGGAGCTCCTCTATTAGTGTTTAAAAATCATTTAGAGTATTTTAATGTTTTAAATAAAATAAGTGCAATAATGTAAACATCTTAGGGCAAGTTGATCCCTCATATGATCCCAACCTGCTGCAACATGTATGAAAATGCTTCAGTTTACTTTACACTCATTCTAGGAATACTCTACGTTTTTCCCCTCTTTTGCCACCAAAAAAAGCATCTTACTGGTAAACTTTTGAGAGAATATTCTGAATATTCTGTGGACTGACACAAGTGTGGAAAGTGGAACAGTTTGTTTCTCTTTACATCTGCTAAAAAAGTGTATTTCAGAAACATCATCATATCAACAGACCAATTCATTCCCTATTAACGCATCTTACTTTTAGTCTTTAAAGTGGAAATCTTGCAGCTCATCTTCCTAATTTCCCCCAAATCAAGATTAATTTCCCCTCCTGATCCATAATGATCAATGTCAGTTTTATTGTTTTAAGTATAGAAACGATTTTCTAAAATCAGTTTAAAGCCTTCTTCATGTTGTTTCTGTCCAATTTTAGATTATGAGTAAGAAAACATCTATTTGTTCTGTATAATGTCACCTCAAGGCAATGACATTTGATCAATACCTAAAAAAATGTCACAAAGCTTTCCAGCAAAAAAAAAAAAGTCTAAACACTTTCTTACCTAGTACCGTGCAGAAAATATTTACATGTACACAAAGGTAAAAATGGTCAAAAACAGGAATTACAAACTAAAACCAAATCAGACCCCATAGTAATGGAACATTAATCGTTAGTTATGCAGATGACATTCAGCTGTACTGCTCCTTCAAGGACTCAGAGTTCTACAAACTGTCTGAACTACTGGAGTGTCTGTCAGCTATTACTAACTGGTTAGAAAAGAACTTCCTTCAGTTAAACCCTGAAAAGACTGAATGTCTGATTGTTGCCCCTGATAGGATGGTCCCTCTGATCAGTCAACATATTGGACATTTAAGTTCTGCTGTAAAGTCAAACCTGAGGAATCTGGGTGTTATTTTCGACTAATCAATGTCTCTTGAAGGTCACTCAAAACAGCTGGTCAGAAACTGTTTTTATCATCTGAGAAATATTTCCAAACTGAGAAAGTTGGTGTCAAAACCTGAACTGGAAATGGTTCTTCATGCTTTGATCTCCTCCCGTCTAGATTACTGTAACACACTTTTCACATGTTTGAACCAAAAAGCCCTTTATGGCCTTCAGCTGGTCCAGAACTCTGCAGCGAGGCTCCTCACTGGAGCAAACAGAAAAGATCACATCACTCCTATTCTGAGGTCTCTGCACTGGTTACCTGTTAAATGTAGAGTTCATTTTAAAATCCTGACTCTAACTTTCAGGGCCCTACATGGTCAAGCTCCTGTTTATGTTACTGAACTGATAAAGCCGTACGCTCCAACCCGAGCTCTCAGGTCCACAGACCAGAATCTCCTAACAGTTCCAAGGACCAGATTTAAAAGTCGAGGTGATCTCTCCTTCCAGTCTGTTGCACCTCGACTTTGGAATGAACTTCCTTTAGTTTTACGCTGTATAGACAGTCTGGACTCCTTTAAAAAGCAGCTGAAGACCCAATTATTCAAAACTGCTTTTAACTAAATCCTTTATGTTCTCTTATTGGTGTTTAACAATTTCTATTTGTATTTTTGATTATGTGTTTTAATGATATTTTTAATTTGTTTTAGTATTTTAATTTGTTTTTATAGTCTTTTATTTTGTCTAAGAAATTTTAATCTTTGTCTTTTAATCTGTTTTTTGTGAAGCACTTTGTGATTTATGTCTGTGAAAGGTGCTATATAAATAAACTTTACTTACTTACTTAATCATGATGAACAGGGGCATGATGCATGGTGATTCTGAGCTAAGCACCCAAATGCCAGAAGTACCGTATATAAATTAACCTTTATTATCAAAACAGTGCTTTGCAGGATTTGAGGAAAGGAAAAGTTAAACTGAAAAAAAAACCTTTTGTAGAAGTTTATTTGGTTATTTGAGGCAGCCTGCTCCATTCTGTTTTATTTCTTTAAACTTATGTTATTTTCAAACAAGGTATTGGAAAATATGTCATATGATCAAATGTTAATATTTCTTCCTTTGGTCATGACCCCAAGACTCCTGTGAGGGGCACTATAAAAATAAAGTTTACTTACTGGCTTACTTACTTTATACTGAACCAGGGAACAGACTCATACAGAACATGAAGCAATAAAACCAAATGTATATTTAAAAAAAGAAAACTAACAGAACATTCCAACCCTCAGCCATGGTTAGATGGAACAAAGACCATATTTTAGTCATAAAAAGATAGATACAAAAATGAGGAAATAAAAATACAAGTCTTAGAGCAGGTCACTTAAAAAAATAGCAGCTTGTGTTTTGTGTGTGTTTTCCAGGAAGCCTGAACTGAGCATGTTTCATTTAAAGGAAGCACTTGACTGAAATGCAGGAGGGATTTTTGGAAAAACAGGTACCTGAATAAACAGTCTGAGTTGTGTTGAAAGAAGACCACTTACTGAAACAAGTACAGGTATTTATTGTCTCAAAGAACTGGTCTGATGAGGGGAATTTTGAGTTCACGTGTAAAATAATCCTCCCAGGCAGCAGGTGGCGCTAATGAGCTGAATGGAACGGATCTAAACTGTTAGCTGCCACAAAGGGAGGTGAGACTTTTTTGTTTTGCTTTTTTCTTGTTCTTTTTTTAATAATTGCATACATGTTTGTTATTTTGTTGTTGAAACGATTACAATAACAATGAATTGTAGAATAAACAGAGCGCTGCGTGTTTATTTTGCAGTTGGTTGAGCTAACCGAAGCAATGCTAATGTTAGCACCTACTTTGTAGCCTACCTATGGTTCCAGGTTGTTTTAAATTAAGTACGTTTTGTTACCTCGTTGTAAGCCATTAGAAGTTTGTGTAGCTTCGTCGGATTGTTATTTTAAGTCGTATTGATTCCTTATGATGTGTATTGCACGTTTCGTGTAAACAGTGGGACAATAAATCGCTTTTTGAATCTCTTTCGGTAGGAGTTTACATGAACAACCATCATGGATCAGAAAATTCCTTATGATGACTACCAGCTCCCAGTAGTTTTCCTGCCTTCCTATGAGAACCCACCGGCATGGATACCTCCTCAAGAGGTATGCATAATCTCAATATCTGCTGTTTAAACACCTTTGTTTTCCAAAATCCAGTCAGTCTCAATTTTTAAGACAATTAACTGAGTGACCTCGGCAGTTAAATGTGATGGACACCTTTGTTTTGACTTTAAATATTATTCTTGTAAATATTCTGTATTGTTTTGTTTTGACATTTACATTTAGCATATTCCCCATTTATTCTAGATGTTATACAAGTTTTATTAATATCAGAAACACACAACTTGTAATGCCAGATTTATACAAGCTACAATGCTGCCTGGAAATCACCAATTTATTGACGAGAAACTAGTAAAGAAGGAACTTTATACAGATGCTTGACTGACTTACCTTCTGCTAAAAACACGATGCTTTGTATTTTGCAGCTCCTCAGTGCCTGTTATCTCCAAATGTTCACTTTCATATTTGTAGGAATGCACACATATATTGACCTAACATCAGTTTTGTCTCAGTGACTTTACCACTAAGTGAACAAGATTTTTAAAATTAAGTTTAACTAAAAATGGTTTCTACTGTAAAGTCTCATGAAATAGCAATAAGAATTGTATAAAAGGTATTTTGATATATTTTTGGTTATATTAAATGTTTTTAGAATGCTTGTTAGTTGTTTGTCTCATGTCTCAGTCACCAGCAAACTGTTAAACTATTTAAAAATTAACAACTTTTTTCTTACAGAATTCTTGTGTTAAAAATGCTTGAAGTTTAATGTGGTATTTTTAGTTTTCACGTATGTGTAAATCATCACTAATGTAGCATGCCATAACATCTTGAGTATTCATCTTTAAAATGCTTTAAAGGTGTTTGGACTTGAAGTTGGTAAGATGTAAGAACAAAGTCTTTAGTATTGAAAGGAAAAAAAACAATTTTCAAAAGCAACCTATTTTGATTATTGACCTCATTACTTTGAGTTGAAATTCACAGCCTGTGTATTGCTGCTTATTAGATTCACTCTAGCTTGCCTTGACTTTATTATTCTGGTTCTGTTTGGTCAGCTGTTATTTTTGTGGTTCATTTTTAGCGGGTTCATCACCCTGATTACAACAACGAGCTCACCCAGTTCCTCCCTCGCACCATTGTGCTGAAGAAACCTCCAGGAGCACAGCTGGGTTTTAACATCCGAGGGGGAAAGGCGTCACAGTTGGGAATCTTTATATCCAAGGTGTGTGCTGTCTTGGTGTTTTTTGCTAGGTTTATATATGTATTGTCCTCCTGACTAACCTCCCCTCCTAAAAAACAGCCCTACGTTGTTGGTGATGTGACGTTTTTGTTGTGTGTTTTCAGGTGGTCCCAGATTCAGATGCCCATAGAGCAGGACTACAGGAGGGGGACCAGGTTCTTTCTGTAAATGAAGTAGATTTTCAAGACATAGAGCACTCAAGAGTAAGTCAGAATGTTTAAAAACATTGTTTAGCAGTGTTGTTTAAAGCCCTCAGAGGGCAATGTAGTGTTGCTGTAACTTTTGTTTTCTGCCTCAGTCTTTTTCTTTCTCCATTTTTTTTTTTTTGCAAGTACGACCCCTTAAATAACATAAACAGAGACTTGCGTTACTTTGTTGTTGATTGAGGTAGAATAACAGACTGGATGCATTAAAAGGAGGGGGTGCTTGAAATTGTTGTTTTTCCTCTGTTAATGTTCAGAAAAACATGTGTAATCGTCATTGCTTTGCACAAAAAATGGCTTCCAGAGCAAGGGTATTGCTTTTAGTAAGATTGCACCTTTATCATCAAGAACTTCATGGAGAGAGGTTTAGTTTTGTATTATGAAGACTTTGGTGTGTTTAAAAAGGTCCAGCAAGTACCAGGGTTTATTCAGCTGCAGGACTGGAACACCTCTAGTGCAGAGCTAAGTAAGTGCATCTACATGTTGAGAAGACTTTGGAGGATGACCTGATACCAAGAAGGGAGGAGAAAAGGCCACTTCTCTCTGAGAAAAAATGTGATGGACAGACTGGTACTCTGCTAATGGTCTAGTCGTAGTTGGACTGGTGTAAAGTAAACTGCACTGATGATTCCCCTTTCTGATTGTTTTGGACACCTGTGTAAAGCATTACCTGGAAGAGAAAAGTTGGGTACTACCATACATCCTGTGTCATGCCAACATGGGACCATGTGTGGGGGTTATTCTCAGCTAAGAGACAAGACTCACTCGCAGCTTAAGCAGCAAATAAAAAATTGTTCCGAAACATCCTCCAAGAGCAACTCCTCCTGACTGTCCAAGAACAGTTATTTGATTAACGATAACTTTTCCTGCATGATGGAGAACTAAAGTCATGTTAAATCATTCGGTGAACAAAACATCAAGACTTTGGGGAAACTCCCTGGTCCCTATTGTGGTAAATCTTTAAAAAGCAAGTTGACAATCAAAAACCCAGAAATCTTGATAGACTCCAAACATTGATTATACAAGAATGTGCTGTTATCAGTCAGGATTTGGACCAGAACTTTATTGACAGAATTCCAGGGCGAACTGCGGCGCTCTGTAAATATTGACTCTCTGCATAAAATTTATGCAGTTGTCAATAAAAGTATTTGAAACAGATGAAATGTTTGTAATATATCATAAAGACACCTGACAACAAGATAATAAAAAACACTACAGCAGAAAACTGAAAACTTGTGACATTCTCATTAATTCTGGCCTTAGATGTACTGAGAAACATTTTGTGTTGAGCTACAAGTAAAACTAACAATGTGAAAAATATTAGTAGAAGTAAATTTTCCATTGAGTGACCAGTTTTTCATATTTGTTCTCTTTTTTTCAGGCTGTAGAGATTCTGAAAACGGCACGAGAAATTGTGATGAGGGTACGCTTCTTCCCTTACAGTAAGTCTTTGTTCACTAGATCAGATAAAGAGGTTTAGAAACAATATTTGTCATATCTTTTAATTTATCCTAAGTTTAGGATTTGGTAAAACATGTATTATGTTGTCAAAATACTATCTTTGCTTCAAGCCTGATCTACTTTAAGGCGTATTATATTAAGAACCAGATAATCCAAAACTTGGATTTCTATTTTGTTATGTTAATATTCAGATATGCTGTTTTATTTTAGTTTGGGTGTGATTAAAAACTACCACACAGACTGAGGTTTGTGTCGAAACATTCTACTGCTTTGATCAAAATGTATGAATCAAAGTTTTAGGTGCAAAAAATAAGAATTTGAGGCCTGTCATCAAAAACCAGCATGTTATAACACCCACATTCTCAGATATCCATCTCACCAATCCCACTGAATGGCTTTGTAAAGAAACTACAAAAACAAACTAAATATCTTGAATCAGATCATACTGGTAGGTCACTGATTCTGCTCTCAGATTAAGATTTTTGTTCTTTGTCAGACTACCAAAGGCAAAAGGAGAGAACCGTACACTAGATGGCAGCGATGAGAAACAAACAAAAACCAACAGAACAAACTCTTGAAAGAGCATCATCATCTTCCGCCTACAGACTCTGGCCTCCTTTCTGTCTCAGCTTCAAGATGACAAATACTGTATATGACTAGTCAGTCTCATTCACAGGCCTCCATGTTAGGGATTATTCTGTTCTCTGTTGTTCTGATAAAAATAATCACGATGTTGGCTGTGATTTGCTGTGGTGCTACTTCAGAGTACTCAGTAGGTTCAAAAGATGCTCTGCATTAGAAAACACATTGTATCTAATTTACTAACATGTTCTGGTTCAGCACAGTGTTAAAAGCATGTTTATTTAGAAATAATCTTTTCACTTTTTATCAAGTTTGACTTCAATCTGTCTGCTGTGGACCTCTAGAATATTCAGGTGAACACACATGCACTGTAATAAATACATTTAAATACACTGATATGTTAGATATAAAGTTTAACTTTAAATGCATTTAGTGAAATAATGTACATGAATTAAACATATTTAACAGATATTTCTATGTTAATGTGTATGAAATGTGTAGATACTGACTGCTGTTTAATGCTACTTCTCACTTTAATAGCTTGTGCTTCAGAAGTCTCACCTGCTCTTAGGTTGAATTGTTCTGTTGTAGTTTCAAAATGTAATAGTTTGGGTGCTAAAATGTTAATAATATAGTGGGAAAAGAAGTATTTGATACGCTGCCAGTTTTTCAAGCACTTTCAAGAGAGGGCTGTAATTTTCTGTGAGACATAATCTAAAAATAATCCAGAAAATCACATTGTATGATTTTTAAGTAATTAATTTGCATTTTAATGCATGAGTTAGAATTTGATACCCTATAAGAATTTTGTCTCTCACTTAAGAAGCCCTACAATCCTCCACTAATTACCTATTGCACCTGTTTGAACTCGTTACCTGTATTAAAGACACCTGTGTCCACACACACACTCAGACTCCGACCTGCATGAACACCAAAAAGCTGTCTACGGACACCAGACCTATACAAGGCTGGGATGAGCTACAGGACAATAGGCTAACAGCTTGTTGGGAAGACAACGCCATCATGGAGTAAAATCCTGCAACAAGGTCCCCCTGCTCAAGTCAGCACATGTTTAGGTCCACCTCAAGTTTGCCAAAGACCATCTGGATGATCCAGAAGAGGCATGGGAGAAGGTCATGTGGTCAGATGAGACCAAAGTAGAACTATTTGGTATAAACTCCACTCACCGTGTTTGGAGGAAGAATGATGAGTAAAATCCCAAGAACACCATCCAACCGTGAAGCATGGAGGTGGAAACATCGTGCTTTTTGAGTGTATTTCTGCAATGGGGACAAGATAACTGCTTCGTACTGAGGAAAAGATGGATGGGGCCATGTATCGCCAAATTATAGGCAACAACCTCCTTCCCACAGCGCATCAAAGATGGGTTGTGGCTGGGTCTTATAGCATGACAATGACCAGCAACACACAGCCAGGAAAACTAAGGAGCGGCTCCATAAGAAGCATGTCAAGGTCATCTCCAGACCTGAAATTCTTTAAAGGAGTTGAAACTTTGAGTAGCCCATCAACAGCCCCAAAACCTGGAAGATCTGTTTAGAGGAGTGGGTCAGGTAACCTGGTCAAGAACTACGGGAAACATCTTACCTCTGGAAATGTAAATAACATTTTCTTTACCAAATATTAAGTTCCATTTTTCTATTTTATCAAATTATTTTATGCAATAAAATGCAAATTAATTTTTAAAGAGATATTTTCAGTTTTGTTTTAGATTCTCACAGTTGTTTCTACAATGAAAATGACATCTCTTCATTTTTTATAAGTGAGAAAACTTGAAAAATTGGCAGGGGATCAAATACTTCCCCACTGTACATCATGCTCTACATAAACTGTAATGAGGGCAAATGTGTGGAAACTGTTTTTATTTGTCTCCAGTGGCGACTTCGAGGTTTACAAGTTTTATTTCTGATCAAAAACAGTCAGGTTCTTTTAGGGGTTTTCATTTTATAAAAAAAACATTTAATCTGTAAATGTGTACAACCTACAGATTTTTAAATACCTGCCTGTTGCATTTCAGCACTTGTATTCTGTCCATCAGCCATTTCAATCAAACGTAACATTGTTTTATTTGAACATTTCTTTTTAAGTTACGTAAAATGTTGCTGACAGGGCATGACACTGAACACATGAATAAAAATGTTCAAGCTCCAGTAAACGTTTGTCATCATGAACTTGAAGAACCTGCACCAGAGCTGGACTTCTGGTTTTTACTGGTCCAAGTGGTGAAACTTGTTCTGCTGACTTAAAGTTGGTTTCTGCAGAGACTGAATGATAAGAGAAGAATGACGGTGCTTAAAAAGATCTGGAAACCTTGTCGGGTTTATTTGTAAAAAGTCAAAACTGCAAGATTCAAAGAAAAAGAATCTAATCTCAGTCTGCAGGACTTCATCACAGAGTCATGACTTCATCAGCCTAGAGAAATAAATAAATACAATATACCTTTTGTGGTTTTTCCAATTGTTCAGGTAAAGTGATAAACAAATGATAAAACTATTTACATTCCAACACATCCTTCTGTATGAGCTGTCCCCCTCTTAAGCTAATGAGAGTTTAGCATCTAAGTGTAGTGCGTTCTTTGATTGCACAACTTCTGGGTTAATCACAGCAAAGCTTCGAGCATTCCTCTTCATTACACATTGAAGGCAAAAATCAAACAAAGTCAAAAATTAACCAGCAGCCAGAAAAGAAATATAAAGTTTCATTCAAAGTCTTATCAGCCAGTGTGGCGGTTTGATGCAGTACGCTCAAAAACGGGAGGTTTCTTGTTAAATTCCTAACATGAAACCGGTTTCTTCATAGCAACTGACCACATTCACAACATAAAAGTGACTATTTTAAGTGTCTGTCTTAAAGAAGCAGTTGGTTTAGAAGAGTTTCAATATTAAACACATTAAAAAAACGACTTTCATCAATTACTATAATCTTTAAATTTCAGACACTTAAATAGGTCACTAGTGGACAGCTAGGGTTTGCTTTCTTCACTTCTGCATACCAGTAAAAACAACAAAAAGATAACCTGGTAGATAATCCATTATAATATAGTGCTTTAACAATGGCACAATAAAAGCCCATGACCTCTGACCCCGTTCTGAATGAGGTGAATGGAAACTTGGATCTGTGCTCATTTCTGCCCTGATAAGACAGCTGTAAACTCTTCATGCTCTCTGTAATCCAATAAGGCACACAGATTTGGAAAACTCAGATTTCACAGAAAACTGGGAGTCCCAAAGTCTTTTGTTTGTTTTTAAAATGAGTCTCATCTCCAAATCTCCCCTTTCTCAGTTGGTTCTAAGTGATTCAGCTGCTGTCCTCACTGTCCTGAGCGTCCACCTTGGAGCTTTCATCTACGTTTTCTAGTGAGTCCGCTCTCTGTATGGACAGCTCAGCGGGGTCCATCATCTGGAGGGTGCTCTGCTCTGGGTGGAGCCACGGCTTCAGGTTGGGAGAGTTCTGCTGTTTCCACCCCGGGTAGTTCTGTCCTGCCTTGTGCACACACTTCATCACCTGGAAAGAACAGCGATGGTTATCGAAGAGCTGAAAGTGAGGATTATGCCGCACCTTCACTCTCAGCAAACAAAGTTACAGATACAGCACTTTTAACGCTGACAGATAATACTGAATGACAAGAAGAGTTAAAGGGATTGTTAGAAACGGGAGTTCTCCAACACCATTTGTCTCAATGTTAAATTTAAATCTTTACTAATTGAATTGAGGGGGTTTCTAAGTACTAATGATCATTATTCTTTTATTTGTGAAGCAATATTTACTGTTAATAAAAACATTTTGCACCATGATTAAACAAACTTTAGATGTTGGGTGCATTTTAATCAGTTTTTGAATAATGTGTGCTTTCTTTGTTGTTTTTTCTATTATGTATTTATCATTCTCTCAATATATTCTGAAATGTAAATAGCCTGATAAGACTAAAATGAGTTGTAGATTTATTTTTAAAAGACAGCAGTCAGCACCCAGAAGCAATGTTTTAAATTTTACAACTACATATTTGTTTTTCATATTTTAGATTTTGTAGTTTTTACAACATTTTAATGGTATAAATAGAGAAACTATTCCGTTTTAGCTAAGTTTTTAGTTTAGCTGAAAATCAGCTTTATTGCTAACCCTATGCTAGGCCCTTATGCTTCTAGAAGCTTTTTATTCTTACAAAACAAAGAAGAACAAAGTTTTTCCCCACAATCTAAAAAATTTTACTCTAAAGAGATTTTTTTTCCCAAATAGTTAGTGTTAATAGTAGAGAAAAACTCAGTATGCAAGTGTTAACTTTTAGCTAACTTTCCATTTAGCTAAAAATAAACTTTAGTGCCAACATGTTATGCTAGACAGTCATAGAGGTAGTATTTATAATTTCACTAACAAGAACAAACAATATTTTTCCTTTTTGTTTTCAGACAGTGTTTTTAATGAAAAAGCTCAGTTTTTAGCTTTAGCGCTAACACCAGCAATGCTTAGCACTAAGATTCATAGAAGCAGCATTTAAAATGTCACCAAGAAGTACATGATTTCTGTTTGTCATTGTATGTGTTTCACTAAAATAGATTTGTTCAGGCTGATAGTGTTATTCAATTTAAAAAAAAAAAAAGCTCCGTATATTGATTTGAGCCTTTAGCTAAAGAATTACTGTCCATTTAAGAGCTGCTCATCTGAGGTTTCTCACTAACCTTCCTCTAAATACCAGTAGCTTCAATTTAAGCAAGATATGAAACCTGGAGAACGAGTTCTGCTGGGAGACACTGCAACAGCTCGAGCTGAGATTCTCCTTTGTCAGCAGCTAGTCTGTCTCACCTGGACGGTCCTACAGTTGTGTTTCTATGGTTACCATTGTCCTTTGAGACACATGAAACTCACACTCCCACATGTGCATGCACCTGCTGCACACGTTTTGCATTCTCCTCGTGGACACACGCCCAACACCTTCAGAACTATCGAGTTTGTGCTAAATTAAAACGTGTGGATGTAAACCGTTTGTGTAATGATGCGTACCCGTGGAGCCAGGACTTGGGATGCTTTGTTTACCACCCACTTTGGAAGGGAACCTACAGAAAACACAAGTTAAATTTTAAAAACTTCTTCAAAAACGTTGATATTGAATTACTGATGAGGTGTGTTGTCACCTTTAGGGTCAGCTTGTGAGAGGTAGGTGAATAAGCAGCTATTTGGCCCTGTGGCCTTGATTAAATACCCAGTCAGGAGGGAGACGGCTCTCACGACTTGGCTCTGAGGGGGGTGTTTCTGCAAAGCAGTGAGGGGAAAAAATGAACAATCACAAATGGGACATGTGTTTGTAGGTGTAGCTGTTAAAAAATGTCTCAAGTGTCAAAGACAGAAATGTGGAGGAGGAGGCGGCGTACCGGGTGTTTGACTGAGAAGTTAATGATGATGTACTCATCATCCTTCACCTGCCACGAACGCAGAGTCACAACATCTCTGTTCTTTAGTGGCTTTGGACACAGCCCTGCAGGGAAGAAGGGGTTAAAGAATCTCCACACTTACACATGCCTTCTTTTGTTGTCACAGTAAATACACTTGTGTAACCAGATGCCACTCCATCTTCATAAGCTCCATTAAGTGTAAACTGATGCAACAGGTTTTAAACAAGCAGACATGAATGGCTGTAAAATGGCCCAGATTATTATAAAGTTTCTGAATAGAATACACAAACTGTGATCACTATCAGCTAAAAAGGTCTTAAAGTAAAAGACCCATTTGTTTTTCCATGCAGTAGAAACTGAACTCTTGGGGGTTTAAAAAGCAGAGAAAAAGTCGCTCACATGCGTAATATCCCACGTCAGCGTGGTCAGAGAGCCTGGCGATGTCAAAGCTCTCCAACACGTTGGGGTCCCATTTTTTACGGTACTCTCCGTCGTGAAGAACGTCATACATGGTGGCTGCTGACACGTCTTTGATTGTCATTTTACACTGAAACACACAAAGTTACCAAACAGTCAGAACAGTGAATGTTTCCATAAATTAGAGTTTAAATGAGCTTACCTTGATCTTGTGGACTTTAATAACATTATATTTTTTAGGTGGGACTTCGACCCACACTTGCATGTCGTTCTTCTCATATTTATTGTGCCAGTTGTCGGTTGATAAACACTGCTTCTTGAAGTCAGCAAAGGCCTCTTCGTCGGGTAAAATACTCGAATGTCCTGACATGATTGGAGCCGTAACGTCGCGCTTCCTCTGGTCCTCCAGGTGTAAATAAACGCTGCACCGGAGAGACTTGACGCTCCTCAGGCGGCTCAGACTCTCATATATGCGCACCGATCAGGTCGAGCTGGATTCCAGAGTCATTCCAAACAGAAACCTGCTTACGCGGCAGCGCTTCCTGAATCCAGGTGTGCGTAAAGACAGGTCTGCCCCGCCCTGACGGAACGGAGGGCTGAGGTTTCTCTCACGGTTTAATAAAACGTCTTTCCTCTACAGAAACCGGGTGACTAAAGGCTGTGAAGGAGACACGGAGAGGTTTAGTGTATTAGAAACACCTGACAGTTTGGTGTGGGATGAAGTCGGTGGGAGGCTCCACGGAGCGGGTGGTGATGCACCCAGAACATCACGACTAAATGTCAATAAATACCATTTACTCAAAGGAAAAAAATGCATTTCATTAATAAATCTTGAGACAAAGGAAAACTATACTAGTAGCTAGGTTATTATTTTTGCCTAATCAGACCAAACTAGTAGCTAGGTTATTATTTTTGCCTAATCAGACCAAACTAGTAGCTAGGTTATTATTTTTGCCTAATCAGACTAAACTAGTAGCTAGGTTATTATTTTTGCCTAATCAGACCGAACTAGTAGCTAGGTTATTATTTTTGCCTAATCAGACCAAACTAGTAGCTAGGTTATTATTTTTGCCTAATCAGACCAAACTAGTAGCTAGGTTATTATTTTTGCCTAATCAGACCAAACTAGTAGCTAGGTTATTATTTTTGCCTAATCAGACTAAACTAGTAGAAAATCTTTAAATTCCTTTTAATTATTTGCAAGACGCTTGTCATCTAGCTTAAATCAACTACTCTGAACTTTAATGAGGTTCCTGTGAAAAGTTAAGAACAGTAATGATCAGTTGTAGCTCTGACTGGATTGTTACAGTGAAAAATTAACTTTAACATTAAAAAAACAAGTCACAGATGCTGAAAAACCATTTTATAAACCTTTGCTGTGCAGTCGATTTCACATGCCATGGTTATTTACAACAAAATCTGGTTAATTGCCGAGAAACTTTGCGACAGAATTAAACATTTTCATATGGAACTCTATATTTTTGATGGAACAGTAATGCACATTTTTGTGTAAAAGTTTATAAAGAAGCATTTCATTAAATTCTGTGCCATTTTGGCGATTAGAGACGTTTTAAGGTGACAGTAATCCACTGCTCTGACTAGCCATTAGCTCATCGATCTAATCAGAACTACAGTAGTCTTTGTTTTTCTAAACTGAGGCTGTTCAAAGAGAAATCTACAAGTAAAATATTAAATATTCAAAAGATTTTTACAGAAAAACACTTCAGATCATAACTTGGCAGAATATTTTTTAAAGTCAACATCTGAAGTTTTTATGGTAACAGTCAAAAGGCAGTCGAGACCAGATACATATTCTCTTAACTTTTAATTTTATTAATGTCCTAATTTTACTGAGGACTCGGCTTCGTCTTTATAACTGTGGCAGACACAACCTGACTCGTGTTGGGTCATGTGAGCTGTAAACATCCAGGTCTAAAGGGCGAGTTTAAAAGACACATTCTTTACTTGCTGAAGGAATTTTTGTCACTCTGCACAAGAATTCTGAAGATAATCTCTTTGAAGTCCAGAAGGCTATCAGATCCTGGATAGCCGCTGCACCGAATGGCCACTGCCGATAAGAGTTCTGGGGAAACGGCTTCAGTCAGGAAAATAGGAGGAAGGATTTCCAACGTTTAACCATGACTGTATATTTGAATCTAAATTTGACTGATTGTTAAATCCAGTTACTCATTTGCATCTGGTTTTTTTATAGCGGCCTTTGACCATAGGAGTCAGCTGGTCAGGACTCAGATTCTTTAAGCTTGAAGCTGATCTGACAGCTTTTAGAACCATTATTCCTAAAGTAATTTAATACTTAATACTGCTTGTTCTCAGATAGTTTCAGCTTTTACACACACTCAGGAAGTGGCCAAATGAATGTTCAATGTTACCTTTAAGCCTTATAAAACCTTGGTGCATGCTTTTAATATTTTTCAGTCACACACCCTGAAGATTTACCCAGAAACCCAAGCTGCAGTCATTAAGTTTGTGCATTGCATTGTCATGGTAATCTTTTGCCACACCTCTCTGTTGTAACACTTCATACCACTGATACAGAAGGTAGTTTCGCCTCACTCTGGTGACGCGCGTCACACACCTTCGTGAGGTTTTCACATTCAGTCCAGCTGCTTGAAACCAGACCGATAAAAAGAATTCAGGGAATCGCGATGATGCTGTACCAAAATACCTGCATCAATAAAGACACGGCAGAGTTGACATTTTGGTGAAATATCTTTATTTTATTCCACGTGATAGGCCTACACTTGTGTTTCATTAACTCTCCTTTTTATACATAAGATAGTAATAGTACATTATTCACACGAACGTTGCTAAACACGAGTAGACATCATATTTCAAATAGACAGACACAATTCAGAAAAGCACAAAGCTGCGTTATTTAGTCAGTGACAATAGAAGAGCTGCTCATAACAAAATGTTTGTTCTCAGTTTAATTAAATACTTAAAACCTTCAAATTTAGTTTCAAAACAAGCAACCGCAAATGACTGGTGTCTTCTGTTGTGCTCTGGATAGCTAGTTGGATTGTGTTAGACTATATATGTGTGTGTGATAGTGTGGAAGTGGTGCAGCCTTTACCTGTGACTGTAAACCGAGCTACAGAATATACACACAGGAGAAAAAGATTACCAGGCATAAATATCGCCTTTAGGTGGAGCCCCAGCAGACACGCAAACAATAAATTAAACAATAAAAAGTAAAACCTTCAAGCATGCGCACCTGTACTTTTGGTCAAGCGTACAATGTCATCTGTAAGTTACAAAATAAATAAATGCATAAAACCAACAGTCCTGCACAGGCAAAAGCAACACAGTAAAGGATACTGCAACTAACTTCTCTGCACGTTTTTTATTTATCTTTTTAAATAGCAAGGGTGTTAGTAAGCGTTAGCTGAATCTGAGGACGTCTATCTAACAGCTCTACAAAACGACTAGTGAAGCCATGAACCGGTCAGCAGGCTCCTCTGATATTTTACAATATTGTGGCTTGATTCAGTGCACAACATGGTGAACAAACAAGCAAGGCATCTGTGTTCTTATCCATAGAAATCCTGCATGGTGAGCATGCTGCTTGGTCTTGCAATAGGTGTAATCAACACAACACGAACTATCGATGACGTGGCGGCTACGTCACATAGCGACCAAAGTGAACAGATGTCCATCAGAACTAAACATTTCACACCCGAACACGCCTCCTCAGATGTGTTAGTACGCGTGCAGAAAATCTGAACATCGATAGCGGATTAAAAGTTAGAATGCAGACAAAGTTTAAGGTTAGTAACCCTTTTTGTTCATTTGGAATGGCTTCCCTTTGACGCTTTCTAGTCCCTTATTTCATTTTTGGCAGCGATTTTTAAATATGGACTGACTTTTAGTTCATTTTGTCACATTTTATGTTTGGCAGCTTAACTCTAAAGAGGTTTAATATTTAAGTGACAGAAGAAGAATGGGTCCATTTATCCGTTTCAACTTAAAAAAGGAGAATTTGAGTCAAATGTGGTTATTATGATGAAATTTGACCGTCTACTTCCCTAAACAAGAGGAAATATGAAAAATGAGCAGTTTGAGAGAGCAAGAAAACTTCTTCAGGCAAATTCACTTGCCAATACACTCGGCTGGGAGTTAAACCTCATGATTTACATAATCCCAAGCAGTTTAAACTTTACAACAACAAGAGTAACAGCACTAAGAATCGGAACTGTGCAATAACTCAAGAGCAGTTAGCTAAGTTGGTCTGCAATCCTATACAGTTTCATGCAACTGGATGAAAATCTGAACGTGTTCCTTGTGTTAAGTGTTTGCTTATGAACTATTCCCCCCCACCCCCCCCCAAAGATAATCAGATTCAATACAGTAATGCACATCCACACGGTTACTTTGCAAAGTCACTGAGTTGAAAAGGAGGAGGAAAAATAAGACAGGCTCTCCATGCCAGTGGCGGGGTGCCACGGGTGGAGCCAGTGGCCACTGGGAGACAAGCTGTTGGTGTGTGTGTGTGTGTGTGTGTGTAAGAGTGGGGGGGCAGGCTCGGTGGGGAAGAGGTGTACTAGCATGAGCAGCTGCTCTCGGTTACAGTCATCTCTGGCTGCTTCTCCAATTTGATGTCGATCACTGAAGTGAGCTGAGTTAAGCAAAAATACTCGACGAGTTGCAACATTCGCTTCAAGATCGTCTCCAGCGCTGTGATTACCTCAACAGAGAGCCAAATAAATGTACTCCCAGACCAGAGGAATTTTAATTAAAGTTCTTGTAACTGCTGCAGGAAATCCCCATTCCTTCATGTGACTTTGGACAACCAAAACTGAGGACCACAAAGTGGAAGCAGATAAAACAAGAAAGCTCTCTTAAAGGAGCTCCCTAAACCCCACTGGAATGGATTCCACGCACTCTTTTCCAGTTTTTCTACGGATTTACCTCTAAGCCAAGTTGACTCGATAATTTCTCAGCTGAGAGCATAACTTCAAAAGGATACTGTCCTCTTTGCTTTTCTCTGGCGTGCTGTCCATCCCGGGCAAAGCAGCAGCAACACGTCGGAACAGCTGTCAAACAAAGCAAAGCAGTTAAACAGCTGATCACGTCTACAGTTGTCCTAACCAAGAAAATGCTTTTAAAGGCGACATCATGAGGTGATGCAACCTGTCTTATTGATTTTTTTTGGCAACGTTCTCAAAAACTACAGAGATATTTAAGGAATTATCCAGTTGCTGAAGGAGGCATTTGAAAAACCTACAAACCTCATCAGCAACAGTTTAGTTTACAGGTTTTCATAAATAAAAATAGAATAAACTTAAAACAATAACAATTTAAAATTTTTTTAACTCTTCTTTATGATGTTACAGGATCTTATTAGAATTGTAGTGACTCAGTGTCAAACTTGAGCTGCTCCACGTGCCAAAAAAGAGCAAGTTACTTAAAAATGAACAGCAATGTGAGAGGTTGGAATTTAGGATCAAACACTATGACAGAAAAACTCAAACATGTCGTTTCTCTCACAAAATTACCAGAAAATCATCATCTGTCCACTCAGATTGTGCTGTTCTCAGTTAGATTAAATCTACAAAATCTAGATGTTGTTGACTTATTTTGCCACAAAAAAGGTGTGTTAGCAAAATCAATGAAACTCTCAGAATGTGTACATCTACACCCGATTCAAACAATCAGTTAAAAACTAACTTCATAACAAGTTTTATGTGTATTTTTAACATGTCAGCTATAGTAGTTTTTCTGAAAATATTGCATAATATATTTTTGTATAAGTACATCATTTGAGACAGTACCACAAGTAATCAAGTTTCAGTGTTGTAACAAGTTACAAAAGTTAATTAATTACTGTAATGCATTGCTTTTTTCTGTAACGTGGTAATGTAAGGCATTACAGAAAAAAATTGGTAATATTTTACTTGGTACAAATGACACTGTAACACGGATGACACTTCAATCCGCGTTACAGTGCAGATTGAAGTGGTGGGTTTTCAACGTTTCACTTCCTGTAGTCAGACAGAGCAGAGATGAGTAAATGTGCAGTCAGTGCAGCAAGTCTGGACCGGTTCTGTCTGGACCGTGCAGCAAACTCCTAAGTTGTGCGCGCTCACGGCAACCAAGGCTCGATAGGACATTAAAAAGCAGCGCTCAGTAAACTGAAGTGAGCGAACTGAGAAGAAGTTTCGTGATAAAGAGTCACTCTAACAGACTAGATTATTCACATCAGAAGTTGGAGAGTTCACTCTCTCAAGCAGAGGAAAGTACGCATCATGCAGCGCCTGCTGCAGGAGGAGGAGCACACAGGTGGAGGAGATTGAAGCAGATAGGTGGAGGTAAAAGTCAAACTAATGAATAGGGAGCTTGTGCACAGAGATATATATGTATAGATTTAAATATACTGTATATAGATATGATGGATTAATATACGGATGGATGGATGATAAATGGATGGGTTATTATACAGATAGTTGAACATCTATACATGTATCCATCACATCACCTTCCAATGGATGTGGAATGAGCTCATTTAATCCATATTTACAGCTATTTTGGTGATAGTAACTTAGAAGTAATGCAAAAGTAGTGTAATGCCTTACATTCAAAATACAGTAATATTGTAATGTAACCAATTACTATAAGATGACAGTAATAAATAATGCATTACAGTTTTGAAGTAACTTGCCCAGCACTGTCAAGTTTTAACTAAATACCTTTGACTGATTAACCTGAAGATCAAACAGCACAAATACAAATGTGATAACAATCCCTCCTCAAACAAGTGAAGGTTACCATGGTAACCTCTACTGAACAACAGGACATTTCCAAAAAGTTAGGATGCTGTGTGAAAACATGGGATGATCTAAAAATAATTCAAAGCCTATAACAAGTTCAAAACAGAAGACAGACAATATATAAAACACAAAAAAGATCAAAAATAAAGTATAAAAGTAAGTTCTTGTCCCCAAAACATGAGACTACAGGAGAAAGCAGTTTAACAATTTAAGAATTAAGGAGCATTTCTCAGTATAAAAAGTATAACCTTCTATCACTGCAAACTACAAATTACTGACTTGCTAAGAGTAAAATCTCTCTTTGAATGCAAGCTTGATTTCTGTATCAATATGTTATATAATCTATTTGTTCCATTTTATATTACGCAGCAGCTACATCAGCACTTCACACTAAAGGCCAATTCATACTCCACGAGAAGAAAGAACTTTGTTCTCGCTGGGGGGCTGCGAGAACAAAATGACGTCATTTTGTTCTCGCAGACCCAGTTCGGCAGCGCTAACGGCTTGTTCTTGTGCACATCAGCCGGGCCGAACTTTGTTCGGCAGGATGTCCGAGAACAACTGCTGTGATTGGTCAGAAAGGGAGGATGAGCGTGGTTTTGCGGCTAGTGGTTTACGTTTTTCTCCGGCGCCTGCTGCTTTGTGCGGACAGACTTGAAGGCTGACGGTCTGGATCGACCCGAGCTAGGAGGACCAGCGCAGACCGCGAGGGTTTGTGCCGGAGACCCGTATGCCTCCGCTCCTCACGTAGCGAGGACGGATCGTTTTAAACTGCACACACACACCCTCCACACACACACACACACACATACCTGATACGCACACCCATTTGATACATCGCTGAAGCAGTTCGACAGCTGAGTTCTCGGGGAGTATGAATGCTCCCTGCCGAAACGAACTTTTTTCTTGTTCTCGGCGCTCCCCAGCGAGAACAAATTTCTTTCTTCTCGTGGAGTATGAATAGGCCTTAAGCTTTAAAAAAAATGTATTTTTCCACATAAATATTTTCAAAAGCTGACAAAATTCTGGTGACTCAAATGAAAGGCTGAAATAAATGCTGCAGCAGTAACAAGTGAAACCACTGTGAAATCTCTACAAGCAAAACCTGTGGGGGTGAGGAGGTAACTGGTGGAGTATTACAGTCAGAAGTTCAAAATGAGAAGAGAAAGACAAGTTCTGTTGAAAGAGGAAAAAAAGAGGGGGAGGAGGAGTGAAATGTGGATACTGAAGGTAGAATTAGTGGAACTACTCTGAGGAAACAAACATGCTACCTGTTTGACATTGTAGCCAGTCTTTGCGCTGGTTTCAATGAACATGACATTCAGTTCCTTAGCTCTCTGCTCGCCCTCCTCCGTGGTGATCTGTCTGCTCCAATAGAAGCAGAAAGGGGGGGGAGATGGACGAAAAGAAAGGTATGGAAAGAAACATCGCAAAGAGGACAAGTCAACGGGAGATGGGAAGATAAGGACAAAGACACAAAGAAGAGAGAGCTTAACAGAGTATTGCTTTTTTTGGGTGAAAAAGAAAGGTTAGTTAAAACAGACAAAAGTAGACAAAAGGAGAGGAGCTGCTGTGCTGAGTAAAGGTGAAGGACCAGGAAATCAACTCCACACATTCATTCAACACCCACATTATAACTCATATGCTGATATTATTCTGATTTCACATCCAAGATGTCACAGGTGGACCTCCCTGACCTATAAGACAGTATGACCTGGACAGGAGAGGTTGTCTCCGTTAGCGCCTGCTGTTGCTGAACACCAACCTGCTTGACGTTATAGCCAGCCTTGGCACTGGTCTCTATGTACATCACATTGAGCTCACGGGCTTTCCTCTCTGCCGCCTCAACAGAAACTTGCCTGCCATGGTCCCAGGAGGAAAGGAGGGGGGGCAAAAAGGGGTGAGGTGAAGTGTTGCGGGAAACACATGCACAAAAAGAAAACAAAAAAACATCTAAATGATATGGAAAAGGCAGACAAGGAACCAAAAACTAAGAAGGGCAGAACTGAAATATGTTCAAATGATAAGAAATAAAAGAACTTGAATCAGCAGTAAAGAAACTGGAGTACGTAACATAACGATGAGCGATAAAATGATGCACTGAAGGGAAAAACACTGGGGTTCGAGGCCTTGGCAGGGTTTATAAAATGAAGGGGCATTTTGGCTATTTGAAGTGTGTTTCTGTGTTAAATTGATTGAAAAGTCAAAAAAGTTACCATCTTACTCATTCAGGGTTCTTTTTCTAAATTAAATCCAAGCATTTTCAAGGATTCCAAGCACTTGTAAGAACCTTGCCCACCATAGATAGTTTCCTGAAAGGACTTGGTTTAAAGAAATTGTGTTTAATTCTATGCTGATGTCAGTATGAATATAGTAAAGAAAACATTTGAATAAACCACTTTGTAATTCAAGAAACTGGATCCATTTCTAGACAGAACAAGCAGCATGAGTGGAATGCAGCCCTCAAAATGTCCATCATGAAATGAGTCTAATCAGGAAGCTATCTACAACAGGTAAAGTATCTAAAATATTCATAACTTTGACAAAGAAACACTTCAAAATAGCTGAAATATCCCTGTAACGCCACCTGTTTTCTAAATTTGTATAAATTAAAATCTACATTCAATTTCCATAAGCAGAGTTAAACAAAAAGCTTAATAATCATCAAAAATTCTTCTACAACATTTTACCTTTTATCTGCCAAGTCTGTTTTGTTCCCAACAAGCATAATAATGACATCACTTCCTCTCTCTGTTCTAACATCATCAATCCATTTTGAGGTTTGCTGGAAAGAATTAAGATCTGCAAACGAGAACAAAACACAAGTTCAGCATACACACCAGCCACTTTGGCCACATTAGCACACATCTTTCAATAGCTATTAGCTTCTTCACAAATAGAAGTAATCTTATGTAAAACTGAGGCCATGTGTTAGTAGGCAGAGGTTTTCTGAAGTGAAGCTTGAAGAAGGAAAATGTATAAGAAGATTCTGAAAGTTATCACAGATATGACAGAACAAAAGCAAAAACGTTTTCCTTCTAACTGCTCAAGGCCCCTACAGGAAAGTTAGAAGTACAGCCCTGACTCACTGGTGATGTCATAAACAACCACAGCAATGGTAGAGTCACGGATGTAGCTGGGAATTAGGCTACGAAAACGCTCCTGTCCAGCAGTGTCCCAAAGCTGGAGCCGGACCTGAGGATTGGAATGTAGAAGAGGACAAAAAGAGTGAAGATACACGGAGGCAAGGGTAGAAACGCAAAGTGGAAAACGGCACAGACTTCAAAGGTTTGCAAGCAAAGCAGCAAAGAAAATAAAATGGTCCTTTCGTGGAGGAATGGTGGGGAGGATCATTCAGGTGCAGAAAGCTCAGAGAGGATGACTGTTATGCAAACAAGACTTGTGAAAGGAGACCCTGCTGAATTATGATGTAGGCAGTTACAGAGAGGTGATAGACGTTTGTTCTATCAGTTTCATTTGTGACAGCATTAGGAAGCACAGACCCTCCTGGACAGTGCCAGAGCAATGCTTTATAATCACCACAGCTGATGCAAACAGTCCTCTCATGCTGTCTAATAAGGTTTGTTATGCTGCTAAAATGCTGGGATTTTTGCCCTTCCATGTAATAAGTGAAGGACAACAAGGAGAGGCAAGGCCATGATACCTACTGGCTATGTCATAAACCACCACAGCGGCTGCTGAGTCGCGGATGTAACTGGGGATGAGGCTGCGGAAACGTTCTTGTCCGGCTGTGTCCCAGAGCTGCAGCCGGATCTGTGGCCAGCCATGATACAAATGTGGGACCGTGGGAAGGGGGGAATGTCATGATCAAGCCAGGGAATGGAAAGGAAACAACATTTTGACAAATAATGATGGGAACTAAAAAAAAAAACGTGATCACATTTTTATCATAATGAATGACAATCTAAGACAGTATAAAACCACAATGTGAAATGATGAAAAGGAAATAAATGGTGGCTACTACACAAAAAGCAGATGCATGCCCTTTTTTAGCAGATTACTTCACCACTGGAAATGATGAGAATACAGTGAAATGTGATTAAATTGGGCTTACCGTGCGATCTTCTAGGTACATAGTTTTTGACAAAAAGTCAATGCCAATTGTTGCCTGTAAAACAAACGATGTGCATTTAGGTCATCTCATCAAAGCATCATTTCCTGTGTAAAACTTGAACCACATGCAGCATATTTTTGGACCTGACAAAACAGAAGTGGAGCTCAATATTAGAAAGGAAAGTACACATGTGGACAAGTATCAAGTATTTTACCTTACACTGTAATAAACAGGGACAATAATAAACAAATTTTATTTACATAACATAAAATACATTGCATGTAAACTTTCTCAATTCCAGTATCAGGACTACATTTGAGACTAAATCAGATCTCTCAGACAGACTTCACTGTAACAATTTTTTTTGGATGCCATCGGTCAGATTTTGCACATCAAAACTGGCATAATAAAATAACTTTGCTGTTGGCAGTTTTGCCTGTTTGAAGTCCTCCCTCAAAAAATTTAACATAAAATGTCCAGTCACAGTCAGAACCAAGTGCTCCTCCTTTCAGTTATGAGATTCTAATTGTGAGAAGAGTAAAAACGCTTTTAAAATGTGTTTAAAATTGACCCTAAACTAACCCTAAAAATTAGGTTAGATTATTAACAACTGTCTGCTATGTAACCCCTTCATTTATGTGTGGAAATCTGATGTGAATTCAATTTTAGAATATTCCCAAGCGGGGTTCTGATTTAGACACAAATCGGAAGTTGCTAGACCTTTTTAGGGATGTAGTCTGAGCCACAACTAAATGATAGTAACAATGCAAGAATCTAAAAATTAAAAACTTTTGTAAGTATCCAGGGTTGTCCAATCCTGTTCCTAAAAGGCCACAACTCTGCATGTTTTAGAAAGTTCTCTGCTTCAACACACCTGATTTGAATCAATGGGTGATTAAAAGGTGACATACAGAACAGCTAATTCACCCACTGATTCAGGTGTGCTGGAGCAGGGAAACAACTGGACCGTACAGACCAGGACTGGGCACTACCGACATAAACAGTTACTGATCACATTAATTCAACACAGTTTACCTGGTAAGTGTTGTCGAAACTGTCATACATAAACCTGGTAATGAGTGAAGTCTTCCCAACTGTGTGGACAAAAAGCAATACTTAAGTAGTTAAAACACAAGCAGTAACTTTAGATTTCAGTAAAGTACTCAAAGATACAAGCACAACTGTAATGTTAAAAATAAAATAGATTGCTACATTTTTTGCTGGAATCACAAAAACGGAACTCTAATCTCAGTGACATCACTTGGTGAGTAAACTGCTCCCATCACTGATGCAGAGTACAGCTGAGCCCACACGCTGAGGTGGCAATAAGGGTGGAGCCACTAAATCCCGAAATTAAAACGATTTAATCTGAGTTTCTAGTCCGCGATAAGATACGTTAACTTTATTATTACAGTAAACATCACTAAAGCACGGCTACGTTTAACAGTATAAGTCACTGTGCCTGAGATTAACCCAAGAGAGAAAAAGGCTGACTGGTCAGGTCACAGAAGCCGACGTGGCTCTGGAAGATGATGCCAGCTAATTACTAGCCACTTGCTAAAATGGAAAATGATGGTAGTTAAACTTTCCCCCAATAAACTTACAAACAGTTCTTGCGTGAACGAGATATTTTGTTAAACTACTTATAACCACAATAAAAGCCTAAGTTATACATTAGTTATTATTAGTTAACGTTTTAAGCAGAGTTGGCTAACTTGCTAGTACAAGTATTAGCTACGTTTTTAGCCCCGATCATGCTAAAGCTAGTGCAGATGCATGAGCAGTTCAAACAGCATATTCATTATTTCAGGTTGGCAGCAAAGAAATCTGTAATTACACCACTACAGCAACTGGTGTAAGTCCATTTTGATCGCTTAAGATGTGTTTATTTGAATGAACAGTGAAATGTTTGGCTAGCTTAGCTAGCGGCTGTCGGCTAACGGTAGCTAACCAATGACATCATCACGAATATGGAATAAAATAGGTTAGCAGCTTAATCGTCTTCATATTTTTTCTATCTGACGCTTTTAATTCAGTATCTTGTTTCACATCGTTGCTAGTGACCGATACCCATTGGATAACTTGGCCCGGCTGGCTAGATACAAGCTAACGTGGGATGCTAGTTTGCTAATCTTGACACTTTCACATTTCCCTAAGTCGGACATTTAAATTATTACGAAGATCGTCGCGACCATCTTACCACTCTGTTCACCCAAAAAGACGAGCTTGAATTTCCTTAAAGGGTTGCCAAACTCTCCGCCGCCGGTCGTGGTTGACATTTTGTGTGAAATATGTAGCTAAAGTAGCAGACTTGTGGCTAATGATGTGATGTCTAGACCTGGGAGAGGACCAAACCGAGTATCTTTCTCCTGCACAAGCCAGCGCTTTGTTTTCTTGCTTCGACTGCAGTGAAATAGCGCAACCAAGGGGCAAACACTGAGAGGCAACAGCACCTAACAGTTAAGCCTATCGTTTTATTACGACTTATTATTTATTACAACTTGAAAAATGTACATTCATGTGAAGTTTGACTACAAGTAAACTGATAATTTCTCTAGAATTTGCGCTGTTTCGTCTGAGCCGTTTGAGGATCATTCACTTTTTATAGGTTCGCCAAACGTAATTCCTGTGCAGCAATTCTTTAAAAAAAAGTCCTTGTTGTTTCATATTCTGCCTCCAAAGAACCAGACCTTATTGCAGTATTTTAAAGTGATCTGGAGAAACGCTGCTGAGGGTTTCTGCGGGTATTTTAAAGCTTTGAAGAAGCAAATGAAAAAACGGAGCAAAATAGGACAGATATGATTTTATTCACAACAGCAATATTCAAGCACAACTGAAGTCTAACTTTTGCATAAAGACATATTTAACATCACGGGACATTTTCCTTTAAAAATATGTAGTACACATTTAGCTAATATATTTCTAATAATAATGCTATTTAGGGGGGAAAAAGTCAGAATTTTTAAGTGATTAAGCTTTTGTTGTAATTTACAAAAAGAGAAAAGTATGTACAAGGGAAATAAGAACACTGTAATGAACGCATGACGCTGAGCTGCGCTTGTGTTCTTTATTGTTGTTGAGTTCCTTTTGTCTTCTGTATTTTTGGTCAGGGAGATGATTTTCCTTTCCTTATCCGTCCACATTCTCGAATGAAACATCTGTCCTGCAAATCAAGTAGAGATCAACGTCACACCAAGGTAATATATGGAATCCAATCCTCTAATTAAGCATACAGCCATGCATAGAACATACATTTAGTGTTGTTATAGCATGACGTAACCCACTTCTGTTATGCATAATTTCATTCATTTATCTTATGCATGTAGTGACAGCTTCTGTGCAGGTTTCCTAATCAGCACACGTTATGAGTGGCTACAGAAGAGTTTTGGAAGTAATAATCATAAAGAAAGGAGCAGATGTATAATATCACGCAAATAAAACGGATAAAATGATCAACAGTGCTCTGATTCAAGGGCAAACTCATCTAGATGGTATTTATTATAAAACTATAGTTTTTAAATTTTTTGAATGTTGACTTTTTTATGTTTTAGTGTTCAGGGATAACACTAAAATAACTGAAGAAATGAAAACTTACAGAAATACCCCGTCTGAATTTATCTAATCTGATCTAAAGATACTTTAAATCCAAATAGCTGTGGTTCATTAAATATATATTTACAAAGAAGAACAATATTAGCCACTATTATCAGTAGCACACAGAAAATATGTCTGCAGAATGTTTGTAATACTTACACTTCTGCTCATTTTTACCGATGATGTGCAGCAGATCAACAAAAGTGGATAAAACTCAAATCAGTCAAAGATAATTGATTAATGTCATATTTGTTTAGGGAAAAATCTCAGGAGACATCTCCCTGGTGATCATGTGTAGGAAAATGATGCTAACCTGCAGGTTTGGGGGACATCAGAGTCAAAGGAAGTTCCACCACAATACCGCTGAAATGAGAGAGATTTTCTTGTTAAATATTTAATGTTGTCTTTTTAAAAACAAAACTAGAACATGGTGGCAAAAGAATGGAAATAAGTACCTTCCTGTTAGGCCACTTAGCAGGCTTCAGTGAGAGAGGAAAAAAAAAAGACATGTCAGCAACAAGACAAGTGATTTATCCGAAAATATAAAAAAATGTTTAGAATGACTATTTTCTGTTGAGTGAACGCTCACCCTCCACCAGATGCTGCAACAGTAACCTTCACTTTGTAGGAAACAAGGATTCCCTGCATTTCCTTATCCCCTTGACTCCTGTGTGAGGACAGGAATAGTTTACCTTTCAGAGCTGAGGATTTGTGTAAGTGGATGACACGATGTACTGCTGCATCAGTGCCACTCATTAAGTGGATGAAAACCTGTCCTGTCCTCACTTTAAGCTCTTTGGTTTGAGGGAAAGTAGATTGTCTTACAGCGTTGTGGATGCCAAGTTGGTGTCTTCGTCTTTTAGCCTCCCGTCCACCGCGATGCCTCGCTTCTCTTTGTTGTTAGCCAGTAGGGGGGTTACTTGGAAGGATTTCTCAAATGTAGAAGTTGGATCGACAGTCTCTCTGAAGGGGAAATACAATTTAAAAGATGCACATTTTAAAGTGTTGTGTAACAATGTCTTAATGTTTTAGTTCTTAATGGCTGCCTAACTCATAAAAGAACATGTAACAAGATGCAACTTACCCAAACTCCTCTGCACAGATCTCCTTGGTGTAGGTGTCAGAGGAATAAAGGACAACGTTGGCTAGCTGATCAACTAAAAAAACAACAACAAAAAAACCATTACATACATCAACCTTCTAAAAATCTCCAGCTAAATGAAGTTCAGTTACATCACCATCTTGTTTCTTACCAGAGATTTTGATTTTCTTCACGGTTTTAGTGGTTTCGTTGTTGATTTTCACATTGACAGTGATCGGGTCTCCATGGTAGTAAATCTAAAAAAAAGAAAAAGAATGATATTTGTAAATTCAGCATGCCACGTTCTGTTAAATGTAGATTTAGTGGAGTACCTCCTTCTCAAGGGAGGCCTCCAGATGAATGGGTTTGTCGCTCATCATAGACTGCTTTAATATTTCAGCCCTTGGTCCGGGTCTGTTGGTCGGTGCGAACTGTATTTTACGAATCATCAGTCGACACGTGTCCCTGAAACCAGTTATGTTTGAATAGTCGAGCAAAACTCTCTGCATTTACTAGTTTTAGAATAACAGAAAGTTAGACCAACTTTTTTTCAACGACTTCATCTGGATGATCAGGTTCGTTGGCAATGTATGCTTTAACTTCAAAATCCACTCCACAAGCCTACGAAAGAACAAAATCAACGGAAACGATCGTCTCATGTATTCACATCGTATATCGGAGTTAAACAACATTCAGGTAGTGGTACCTTTCCACGATCATTTGGTCCAGGTTGTAAGGAGACTGAGCAGGGGAGATTTGTTGGCATCTGAAATGCGTAGACAATAAAACAGCTCAAATTCTGATGAGTGATTAATGGAACTGAGTCAGGATCAAAGCACTGGACGCGTTTGGTTTTCTGTAAAGGGATTACACTACCTGGAAGGAGAAGGGACATCCCTGCGTGCCAACTTTTTTTAGGAGGGATTCCTGCATTTGAGTTTTAGTTGTACTTCCATTTGCGGCTGGATAAATCTGAATCCTCTTTATCCAGATGTCTCTCCTAAAGGAGAGTCCGATGACATCCAAGTCCTCACTTCCATAGCGGAAGGCGCAGGCGAGGTAGACAAACACTGCAATGGAAAATTACATACCCTTATATTAGTTTATGTTGGCTGAATTCGGGGATAACTGTTATTGTGTACAAACATAAAAGTACCTTTTCTGCCATTAAGACCAGAAGGGTCCACCTTGACTATCCCATCTGTAAAGAGATAAATCATGTTTTTAAAATGTCCCTCACGTGGATTCAGTTTTATTAGGATGCAGTCTCACAACGCACCAACTAAGTCGACCGAATCCACATGGTCCACAAAGTCTCTCCTCCCCAAGTACAGGGAAATCTGGAGGGACATGGGAGGAAAAAGCAGTTAAACCAGCACAGAGTTTCCAAAACTTTGAGAGTTATTTATGGAAGCTGGAAGCTCAAGATAAGATGACAACGCTTCCTGTCTCCAAAGGACGCCCTGTAATAACCAGGGATGACTTACGGTTCCATTCCCGCTGGTCTTTTTGAAAACTCTGAAACAAGAGACACGAAAAAGATCAGATTGAGAATTACAGATTGAATTGGTTTCATTTTGTGCTATCAGACCATCATATTGCCAAAATCTGTAAAATATAATCCCAAAAATCCAAATGAATTTCGTTTTAGGGCAAAATTCTGTTTTATTTCATTTCAATTATTTTTTTTTTTATTTGATTAGGGTTTTTTTTAATGATTTTTTTCAGATAAAGTAGCCTCTACATGCCGAAATAACCATCCCAAATCTCCACTCTATATCTTACGTTTAAGATAAATTAGAACGCAAACTAACCTTCAAATACCAGTGATTTATGTCAATTATAAAATCTGATTTGGGAAATAATATTTTTTACTAACAAAGCAATTCGTATACGTAGAAAAAAAGTGGTGAATCATTTCCAAACGAGTAAGGTTTGTCACCCATACGTGAACAAATTGTCCTGCACTAAGTGCCTTTGCTCTGTGCACACGCGGTAAACAAAAACGTAATCCTTGGTTGTGTTCGCTCCGTTCATGTGTTTGCCAAGTAATCCTGTTTAATCCTTTTCATTTGTCTTTTAAATCTCTTATCTGAGATTAAATCCAAATAATCCACACTAATAAGGGGGTTTCTACATCTTGGATGAATAATTAAAACGTGTAAAATAACAAAAGTGTTACCAGAGCAAAGGAGAGGCCACTTAGCTTCTGTATTTTTGTTAAGGAATTTTTACTTAAAACTCTGAATTGGCAGCTCTTTTTAAACACCAAACAAAAAATAAGTCATAAATAATTAGTTTTTGTTCAAATTGTCATTACTTACATTCACAAGTGCAAGATTGTTGCTAACAGGAAATGTTTATTTGATGACTGTATGAAGTTTCTCGATTTAAAATGATCCTAAACAGGTTAGTACACGTTTCCCATGGTTTCAAAGAGCTGAAATGACTCATTTTTAATCATTCTTTTGATCTAAACTAGCTGCTATTAAAGGATTTTGGTTGTTTTTTTTAGAGTAATGACTTACTTTGACATGATGAGAGCAGTTAATGATCCAGGCTGCAAATTAAAAAGAAGATAAAGGAAAATAGGTAACATTTTTGAATTAATGGTGACATGTTTTTGACACACAAACTGTGATTTCACAGTTAAACTATATAGCATTGTCTCAAACGTGTCCTTCTTGTTTGTAAAAGCGGATAAATAAAAATCCTTTCTCACATTCAGCTCACTAAACGCTGATTCTCTGTTAACAGTCTTATAATTCTTTAGTTCTTTACGTCTAAACAGTTTACTTACCGTGCCCTCGTTTCTGTGTGAGTCTTCTCTGCTGCCTCGTCTAATCTGTCACCGTTGATGAAGAGCGAGTACCAATCTCTGCCTTCGGTTTTGCTTTTATACAGTGACCCCCGCCAACCTCAAAGCCCTCCTATCTGCTTATACAAGACAGGAGGGTGGCTGTTTTCGAGAAAATCTGATTAATTCATTATAACACTACAGTGTTGGTTCACAACACGGTTAAAAATAATGTGTTTGCATCACTAAAGGAATAATCTGAGAGCTAAGGCCAGTTCCAGACACGAGGCGAGGTCAGATCAAAAACAGGTCGTGTTCTAATTTTAAAATGTAGCTTTATTAAAAAAATAATATTTTGTGTATTTTTTAACAGTACATGTTTATATAAAGAAGCTGTGATATTGCACCAGGTGCACTGCCTGGTAACCAAAGAATATTCATGGTGCGAACTGACCAAACAGTAATAAAACGCCTAAATCAAACACCCAGACCTCGACGTGGTATAAATCAGAAGGCTGCGTCGTAAACGGCGGTGACGGTGTTGCGTCGAAAAGTTATCTGCCATCAGCAAACAAACAGGCAGGCAGATGGTTAAACGAACACAAACCAAAATCTTTTAAACCACTTGGAAACGGTGCTTCTTTCCAAGATGACATTTTTACTGATCAAATGTTGACTAAACATAGCAAGAATAAAGCTGAATCCTGTGACACGTTGCACTTAGCTGTCCTCATCTTCCCACAGAGAGCGCACAAGGACTCAGACTGCATGCATATTTTTCTAATACAAGCCTAATTTAATAATAACAATGAAGGAATTCCTAAATTGTATCCTGACTTTAGATTTTTAAGAAACTACTGTTTTGAAATGTTAATTCTCTTCCATAATGCTCAAAACATTCATTTATCTCATTAGCTTGAAAGATTTCCAAAGGTTTGAACGTATTATCAGATTAAAGTGAAAGATTGTCTTGTGAATGAACCTCAGGGATTTCCTTTCTTATAGCTTAGACTGGAGTGGTGTGGTATTAGCTGGATTTGAATTGTTGTCCCTGACGACAGATGGCTCTTCTATCAAGCTTGAAGCAAACTGGATTTACAGACGATTTACAGAAATCTATGTGACCTGCTGACTTAATGCTGTACAAGGATTTTAAAAAACTAGCGTTGTTAATACAAAACCATCACGTCTCTCAGTGTTACTGGTTATTAAGATGATTGATTTACCCCTTACATGTTTTATAGATTATATTTTTGTTGTCCTGTGCCTTTATTTGATGGCCATGATGAAGAAAAACAGGTAATAAAACAACTAAGAGAGAGAGAGAGATTGGATAAATGATTAGAAGAGCAAGAAATCAAACTCAGAGCTCAGATGTCTTCTTGGTGTTTATCTTTACCAAACACCAAGTCAATGTCATAAATTGGCACCAATTCATGACAATTTACAGTGGGGAATTTTTCTACTTACAAAGAAGGAAGAGGTCTGTAATTTATAGCAAAACCTCAGTTGTGAGAGATAATCTAAAAAAACAAACGGGAAATCACATTGTATGATTTTAAAACAGTTTGCATGTAATTTCATGAAATAAGTACTTGATACACCTAGAAAAAATAGAACTGAATGCTGTATTTGGTACAGAAACCTTTGTTTACAATTGAAGAGGTCAGATGTATTAACCAAGTTACTGCTGCAGGGATTTTGACCCACTCCTCCATACAGATCTTTCAGGTTTCTTGGCTGCTGTTGGGCTACACAGAGTATCAGCTCCTCCAAAGGTTTTCTATTTTCAGGTCTGGAGACTGGCTACCCCACTCCAGGACCTTGAAATGCTTCTTATGGAGCCTCCTTATTTTCCCTGGCTGTGTTCTGGGGCATTGTCATGCTGGAAGATGCAGCCTTGACCCATCTTCAATGCTCTTACTGAGGGAAGGAGGTTGTTGCCCAAAATCTACTGATGCATGGCTTCATCCATCCTCTCCTCAATGCGGTGCAGTTGTCCTGTCCCCATTGCAGAAAAACACCTCCAAAGCATGAAGTTTCCTCCACCGTGCTTCACCGTTAGGTTGGTGTTCTTGCAGGTTGTCCCAATCCTTCTTCTTTGTCCAAACACAGCAAGTGGATTTTATACCAAAATCTTATATTTTGGTCTCGTTTGACCTCATGACCTTCTCCCATTCCTCCTCTGGATCATCCAGATGGTCACTGGTAAACCTCAGGTTGGCCTGGACATGTGCTGGCTCAAGCAGGGGGACTTTGTGCATGCTGCAGTGTTACTAACGTTAACCTTTGAGACTGGGGTCTCTGCTCTCATCAGGTCATTGACCAGGTCCTCTCATGTAGTTCTGGACGGATCCCTCACCTTTCTCATGATCATTGATACCCCACAAGGCCAGATCTTTAATGGAGCCCCAGTCCAAGGGAGATTAACATCATCTTGAGTTTCTTCCATTTTCTACTAATTGCACCAACAGTAGTTGACTTCTGAGTTTGGAAACTTGGAAAATCTGCAGTGTATAATACTTATTTTGCACATTGTATCTTCTCATTAGAAGTATCAAAGTAAAGAAGTTTACAAGTTAGAAATAAATCAGTGCATCAAACTTACATTTTTTAAAATGAAGTCTTGAATATCAAGTTGTATGATTTATAAAAGGCTGCTAGAGCATAACAATGTGGGCTCTGGAAACACGACGATCAAATGTCCCTCTTTCTGAGGAATTGCACTGATATTTAATTCCTTGTGTTACATTATGTTCCTGTGTTACATACCGTAGTTTTATTGTCTAGTTTTTTAAGGTCTACACTTTAGGACTGATGCTTTTTAAATATTTGGCCTTTATCTGGTATTTTAAGCTTTTCATGGGAGTCATTTCATTCTTTTTGGAAAATCAGGATCTTAAATTGCAATGGAAACAAATCTTTGACCCATTTTTTATTCTGTTCAATCACCTATATATTTATCAGCAGCCTCTCAACTGGCTCAGTGCTGTAGATAATCCGTTGAGGGGGAATGATGGAGGATCCTCTCGTTTCCTTGTCAAGAGTAATTGATTGATTGATGACCAAGGTGGATGGTTGGTATTTTGAACGGATTGTCACACCTTGGCAGTAGCAGATAATGAATCAGATTGGTGTACACTTGTGCTGTGTCCTCGCTTTAGCTGTCACACGGGGACGAGGTTTGAGATCTCCTTAAAGCTGCTCGGAGAAGACAGCTTAGGTGTGAATTACGTTGCCGGATCATCAATCA
Organism: Callopanchax toddi; assembly: GCA_006937965.1. NCBI lineage: Eukaryota > Metazoa > Chordata > Actinopteri > Cyprinodontiformes > Nothobranchiidae > Callopanchax > Callopanchax toddi. Next base: position 2,660,182 of record SSNR01000019.1, on the reverse strand, counting down.
GGAGCGTAAGCTCAGCTGATTAAGGTTCTCCATATCAATCATCACCAGTCTTTGATGTAAAACCTGCAGTGTGGTTATAGCATGCATGGTCTGTATGAGCAACAACAAAAAGTTTGCTTTTTTTCCTACCATCCAACATCTGTTAGTTTTTTTTTTTAATGATTTTGTTTCTTTGTCCTTGTTTCGCTTTGTCCAACTGAACCCCAAAGCATGATTAATCCAGCTTCACCCTGATCAACAGAAAGGCATTTTTTGATCAGCTTTTAATTTGTTTCCCCCTCCAAACTCGCTGTTTTAGCTTTAACTTTATCAGGTCACATGACATGCTTCCAAAATATGTTGGACTTCTCTCATAATAAATCAGTTGGTTAGAAAGATTTCAAAGAGTTTTTTTTTTTCTTATGATTATTCCTTGAAGGTCACATTTTTGCAAGTGAGCAGGAGCCCTAAAGTATGTGAACCCACTCTGAAGGTTTTTTGCTGTTTGCTTTTTATTTTTTAATGCCTCAGTGAACATTTCTCTCTCAAAAGTTCCTTGGTGTTTTTGATCCTCAATATTACCTTTTTATTTTTTGTAAACTGAAGAAAAAACTGAGAAAAACGTTGCTAATCCGAAAAGTTCAATCTTCTGCAGGGCAAAAAATAAATAAAATTAAACAAGGGAAAATAGGCCTGCTCTGTTACACAAGAATGAATTGTAAAAAACCAAATCGGTGGCTTTAGGGGGAAGGGAGCTGTGGGCGGACCTTTATGTAACTATCAGTTCTCATCTGTTCTGTAAATGCTACAATTTGTGTTTCTTTTATAAATTAATTTAAAACAAACAATTACCTTGGACCTTTCGAGAGGTGGTAATATACGTAAATCTGGTTTCCATATGGGTTTTATGTCCCAGAGATCAAATCGGGCTCAGTTTAATGTTGAGTCAGTTCCAAAGGGTAATAGTAAACATTAGCTAACGCTGACTTTTATTGCGTTTTGGATACCAGGTAACTTATAAAAAGATCCTGGGATGATCTGAGGCTCTTGTCTCTTTGTGATAAACGGTCTGTTATCAGTTTTATTGCAGCTTTAGCTGTGTAGGGCAACATAGATTCACATAAGCCCCTTACGGTTAAGCTGGTTCCATTTCAGGCAGTGCTTTATATAAACAGCCAGTATTGTCTCTTAAAGGGACTCCTGACTTCTCCCAGTGCATTAGGGCACCACAGCATTACCTCTTCTTAACTCTACGACCTAAATTGAGACAGCGATGAAGTGTTTGCTATTTACAGACACTCTTTTACAGCTGCTGAGCCAGTCAGTGCAGCTTTAAAGTAAACTCAAGGCTCCGTTCGTCGACACTGCTGAATTTGCCTTCAGTATGAACTCAAAGTGATTGTTAGGCAGGTACAAGCATGTTACCTGTTACATCACTTGTATTTTGTAGCTCCTCTGTGACATTTTCTACTTACTAATTCAAGAATGTTCCTGTTATTTAAAATCACAGACTTTCAGAGCTCTTTGCTCATCACTCTTTTTTTTATTTACTATCTAACTTGCTCAGGTACTGTGTGACTATTTTGCAAAACAAAATTTGTGAAAACTTCATGTCTTGGTGACTCTTGAACATGTTTAACCTAAATTAGCATTTTTTTTCTGGGCTAGTTGTCTAATCCAGCAGTAATATGATTTAATACTTTGAAAAACTCATTTGCATTCATGAAAATTTTGCATTTAGAAGTTTTATTTTTAAAAGAGTAAAAAAAACAACCCTTTGAATGTATTTAGTTCTGTATTTTCTTTCTCAAGTAAATATGCTGACATCTCAGATTCTTAGCATAAACTCTCTGATCTATTGATTCTGTGAACTTTGATTTGGTGAATCAGAGCCTGCTTTACCTACATTTTCTTGTCAGACATGAGAGAAATGTGAGAAAGATTTTCAGCATGTTGACAGTGATAAAGTATGATGGGATATTAGGTCCACTAGGAAGTAAAACACAGGAAATTCTGGGAGTAAAGTCAAAACATCAAGAAAAATGTCCAAAAACTGTACTTGTTCCAGGAAAACCTCAAAAGGAGGCTGTTGTTCTGTTTTTATTATTTTTAAAACTGAAGGTTCTGGGTGTGTTTTTAACTGAGTAACCTATAAAAAGAAGACATTTAATTAAATATGAGGGGCAGTCGGTGATACTCAAAGAACTTCCTTCAAACTTTTCACAATAAAAGTCTCAAACAAACGCCTCAAAAAATCTGACGCTTATAAAATCAGGTTGAGTTTTAACAGAAGAAAATTAAGTATTTTTTACGAGCTTCAGATGTTTTGAAGTACGTGTGTACGTTTAGACTCTTATTGTGAAGGATAAAAGAGTTTTGCTGTAGAAGTAACTCATATTTTAATAATAAAAACAATAAAACATCAACAAATATAGTTGGATTCAGGAGCACAGTGAGGTTTACTTCCTGTAAATAATATTTAAATTTTCTGATAACTTGTAGGTTTCTTGTAGGCACGTTACACTGTTTTTTTTTTTTTTTTTTAAAGTGTTTATTTCTCAAGAGAAAAGAAAGTCACAGTCATGGGTGTTTAACTGATTTCCCTCTATTATGAAGTTAAAGGCACCTACACCATACTGCCCCCAATCAATCGCCTATTTAATACTATTGGATGCACCACAGCTTTAGTTCAGTGAAATAAATCTTGTACTCCTCAGTCAGAGACTGCATAGCCGAGCGAAGTGATCATACATCGAGGGTGAAGAAGATGCATCATCTGATTGAGATGGAGTTGCGTCTGTTTGTTTTAGTGGCGTCTGTGGTCGGTGGTTGGTGAATTTCTGCTGAGTAGAGCGCGAGGTAGAGCAGTAAATGTGGGTCTGAGCAGCTTCCCACATGGTTTTACGCTCCTGCTAATGGAGTGGGAGGGACGTAGGAGGGGTGAATAATGGGCGATGTGCTAGGAGGGCAAAAATAAGAAAGTTGGGGATGATCATAACCATATGGAGAGCGTGTTTTGCTGAGAGGGAAAGAAAGAGCTAGAACGGGAGGGAAGGGAGGGTGACAGAAAGGAAAAAAAAAATGCTGGAATTGGAGAAAGAGTGAACGTATTTGTCAACAAAGGCTGTGTTGTCTGAGGATGAAGCAGTTATAAAGCAAGAAGAGGCTGAGGATTAGTCACATGTGACTGGACCTGTGAGTGGGATGCAGTTTTTCTTTTTTGTAACTTGATGAAAAAAGCCAGGAAGGAGCCAGAGGCAGGAAGAAGAAAACAAACAGGAGAGGAGAGTCAGAAAGGGGAAGTAGTTTGCTGTTTCACACACTGGAGCCCCTCACAAGAATTCTCCGGGATCTGTCCTCCATCTGGAATGTCGAGTCACTTCCTCTGTCTGCTTTAACGGGGCTGTCCTCTGTCTCTCTCCCCACTCACACCCTCAGCTCTGACAGCACTCTGAAGACGCTCTGGAGACCACACCGGTGCAGACGACACCCTTCTGACAGGACACAAACATCCAGTGTGAGAGGCAGACCCCTGGAGTTAGCCTCCACTCATTCAGATATTCTCCAAATGGAATCTGGACTTGGAAAAAGCATTAAAAAAAGCAAAAAAACAACTGCAGTCATCAGCTGAACTTACTGGAGGGTGTTCCTTTTCCCTTATAAGGCAGCAGAGCTGGAAAATCATTTGAATTAGTCTGGTTTCAGTTGCATGTCTGTCTGGTTTTAATGCTGACTGACTTCCATCTGGTATGTTTCTGTCTCTGCTGTGCGTGGGTGCTGTGTGTGCTGCTCGATTTGTTTGTTTTGCCATTCTTGGTTCTCCTTTTCCTGTTGTTTGCATGTAGGTCTTTTGTTTTGGGACAAAAGGAGGGCTTGTGTTTGTGGTTAAAGCTTGAGGCAGCGTCATTGCCTCAGGAGTGGCCGCTTCATTCAGAGTCTGCAGTTTTTCTCTCTACCTCCTTCTCGTCTCTCCCATTATACAGCTGTGATGTTTGTTGGATCAACACACACACACCTGGGTGCAGCAACTCGGAACGTAAAAGAGACAAACTGGGCAAGGATTTCCCCAGAATGCCGGACTGGAGCTTTTGCTGAAGGCGTGTTGGAGAGGAATAACCTGAGATTTTAAAGATTCAACAAGAATGGGTGAACCAGAAGACACCAGGAGGAACCCAGGAAGTGCTAGCTGATGGGGTTTGGTCAGTACGGTCATGATGAAAAGGATCATGGGAATACTTTAGACACTCATATAGACCATTCAGCTGACTCTGATGACTCCAGTGCAATGCCCTCTATGCACAGAAAACTTGGAATCTCTGCAGAGTTCATAGCCTCATGTGGATCATTCTTATGAACATATCTTTCATGTTAAACTGCCATGGCTTCGGCATCATGGTATCATCGTGACATCAGCCGTGTCCGTGCAGAGGACTTATTGGCACGGGCAGGGAGGGATGGCAGCTACCTGGTAAGAGACAGTGAGTCTGTGCCAGGAGCATATGCATTGTGCCTACTGTGAGTATACACACACACACACACACACACACACACACACACACACACACACACACACACGTTTATTTATAAGAAAGAGACAATCTTTTCTTTCACAAACACCAGACATACCAGGCTAATATGGCATTTGGTAAAACATTAGATGCTCTTCACTCATAAGTTTGTAAATGCTTCTCTGCAAGTGTTGAAACTTTTTTTTTTTAGAAGATTTGTGTCTGATGCAAAACTATAATAATCTAATATTGTGCATCACTTAGATTTGACATATTTTATTGACGCTTTGGGCTATCTGTACATCGACTGAGCAGGCTCACTCGTCCTGTCACATCCATCACCTGACACCATCAGCTGCCTCCAGGCTGCAGGGCAGCTATCAGTCAGTCAGAGTGCGCTGTCCAGAGTCAAACCCTTAAACTTATGACTCCTTGTTTCCCCACTTACCCCCTTTTCCTCCCTGGGGCCCCTAAAAGTGGGCTGGAGCTCCAGCAACCGCACTACGCTGACTGCTCATCGGCCCGAGCCAGAAACATTCCTGAGAGCTGAGCCTGGCCACTCGCAGTGCAGCCTCTTTCCTTTCATTCTTTTCTCACTATATCATCCTCCTTTATTCAGTCCCTTTGCTGTTTTGGTACTTTGTTCCTAAAACGTAAAATACTAAATCAGTCAATCACATGTCAGAATAAACGTCCAAAACAACTAGCACCATGTCGGAGTCTTGATCTCATTTTTCAACAATAATTTTAAGAACAATTTCACTTCTGTCTGATTTGTATCGATTAGAACATTTACTTTTGTCTCCTAAAGATTCCAACGTCACGTTCACACGTATCGTATCCTTCCTGATGCAGACGGCCTTCTGGCAGTTCAGGTGAGAATTAAACACAGGTGATGCTCTGCCTGAGAAACAGAAGAACAGGTCAGAGCTCGTTATAAACACTGGTTTGTTATTCCACGTTGCATAGAGAACAGAAGCATGTTGTCACTCTTATGGCTGCAGTCACTTTGTTGTTTGAATGGCATCCCTGCCATGTGGCTGCGTGCTTGTGGCGTGAGCTCAGCAGTACAAAAGAGAAATTGTTTTCATGTCTCAGAAATTCCTTTCTCAACCCACACACTCATTCACTGACCGAAGGGTGGGCTCATTTCTTATGCACATGCATGGGGGTGTTTGTATTAGACATAATGAGCCTGTTGGATGTGGCAAAGCTCGAGACCGGAGACCGCAAACGCTTGTTTTTGAAATTCTCTGAGTGGGGGGGGGGGGGCAAATTAATTATTAAAGTAAAAAAGTTTTCAACCATAACATTGCATAAAGACACTTAGTAAATGAGAAATAAGACTTTATATTTTAAACTTTGCACATAAAAACTTAAAGTCCAAAATGCCTGTCTGTCCTTTTGAAGCTTTTAACGTGGAAAAATTCCCAGCTTTCCAATGAGGACATTAAACTTTGTTGCTTTTCACTTGTTTTTCCACTGCCATCAGTATAAACCTCCAGTCTGTGTTTTCCCCCACTGGATTTGCTCCACTAACTCTCTACAGTCGCATGCTTCACTTTTTGTTTTTCTAAGAAGGCCGCGGAGCTATTTCGGGGGGTACTTTTGTCTTTCTCTCTCTTGAAGTTGCTTGCTCCTTTTCATTTCTTTTAAATGACTTTTCAAGAGATATTTGTGGTTTTAAAAAATACTATTTGAAGAGTTCCTGGCTAAAGAGGCAGGTTGCCGAAGCCAAAAAAACAGTTTCTCTTACCACAAAATGAAAACTAAAAATTCTAAAAAGAGGGCACAGGAAAGAGCTCGCTCTGCTTTGTGGTCTGATGTGTACCGTGGTAAATTGGTACATGTAAATGGTTGCTATGGGAGTATGTAATCTTAATTTCTGCTTGGAGTTTGATTGAAGTGAAGTTGTGTGGGTTATTATTCAAATTCTGAAAGCAGACTTTGTTGTGCTTGTATCTGTGACTACAAAGTGAAAATAGTTTCTTTTTAACGTAGCGAGAAAGTTGGACAGCAGTAAAGACATAGCAGCCAAGTTCTCTAACCAGGAAGGAGCTGTCTCTGGTGTCACCTCTGCTTTGGGACACAGCTCTTTGTCCCTCTGGGACGTCTTTTATTGCAGCACATCATCTGCATGCATCTTATTCTGTCATGCAAATAAATACTTCTGCTTTGTGAACAAGTCTTAAGAGCAGGGGCTGCATCCTGTCTGTACCATCCACTAACAAATAAAAATGACTCAAGAGCAAACTGTTCAGTTTCTTTAAATTAATTGGTATATGTTTTAAATTATACTGACAATATTTATTAAGATAATCTAAAATCTTAAAAGAAAAATACATGTAATACTTTGTTTTTGCGCTAATATGATGCTTTTACCATTTACCAAAAGAATGATGCAACTTCTCTAATCCTTTAATGTTCACACCAAAATAAAAGCATCAAAAATAGTTTCCTTTGGATTTCCTTATTCATTTGAGGCAATAAAATAATAATGTTTACCTTTTTATTCAAACATTCCTATATTTTTAGGAGCTAAATTGTACTCTACCAAGTAGTTGTAAAGTTTCTGTAGTTCCCCCAGTCTGGTTTTAGCCTGAAAAAGTTGAATGTGAACAATGCATGTTACTGTTGCGTTTGTGTGTGTTTCAGACGACGCAGGGGGTTCAGGTGAACTGTTTCCGGACCCTTGAGGATCTGGTGTTTGGGTACCAGCAGCCCTACAAAGGCCTGGTCATTCCTCTTCTCTACGCTGTCCCCCCTGACACCGACACGGGGGATGAGAGCTCAGGTGGGTCAACAGTATGGAGCTATGTGTCAAAAGATGCTCATAATTACAAGCAGATCATTTCATGATTAAATCAGCTGCTGCATGTAGATTCTGTTGTTTTGTGGTGATTTGTTGAATCTTTCTATAACTAGGCCCTCACCTAATGCAGGTGATTGATTTGAAAGTGACCAATCACATGAGGACCTGTGAATTATATTTTTCCCACCTCCAGATTGTAAAAAGTCAAGAGATATTTATAAAAACAGAATTTTAATTTGAAGGCAGAGTATCTGACCAGAGCCTGGATGTGCTGCAGCGCTCAAAAATGAGAAACTCTCCATGTATTTTGTGCCGTTGGCCTTTTGAGTTCTGCATGCATGGGTCATTAAATTTACATGTGAGGAATTTAATTGTCCGTGTGTTTTTTTTTTTTTATTGCTGATTTTTGTTTTTCTCACACAGATGATGAGAAGCCCACTCCCACTCCACCCTCCATCAACGCTGTGCCTTTCACAGGACCACCAGTAAAACCAGCCCCCCATGCCATTTTCCTGGAGAAGCTGCAGGAGTTGAACACATCCAAGTACTCCTTTGGCTTTACTTTTGGAACATTTTAAGTTTTGTTGGTTTAATTTCCTTATTTAACAAACTTTAAAAGTCTGAAGCTTGTGCAGATTGCATCAGTTTCTCTCATTGAATATTATTACAAAGTGATTCACCGTGATACCTCATTATGTTTTCTGGTAATCAGGGTTTAGTAGACGCATGCAGCTGTTGGCAGTCAAGCGTAGCTGCGAGTCGACGTGTGATAACCCTGTTCCACTTGACTGCTTATTGTTCTATTATTAAATAGTGCTTCTGTAGTTTCTGATTCAGTTTTTGAATGTGTTTTTTAGATGTTCAATCGATGCATAAATGGGGTTATAATCTGAGTTTTTCCTGTGTACAGTGCTGCAGGTGAGGTGATCAGCCTGCTCAATGACTACCTCTTCAGCGAGCTGCCTCTCGACATTGAAAACGTGCACAAAGGAGCAACAACTCTGAGACAACTGAAGCTCACTCTGGTTGCAGCCTGCCAAGGCCTGAACAGGTCAGCATCCTTCTGGATTTTTATCTTAAACAGTTTGAAATACATGGACACATCAGTAAATGTTAGGGATGTCCCAATACAACTTTTTCACTTCCGATCCAACACCGATATTGCAGCCTTAAGTATTGACCGATACCGATATCAATCCGATATAATACATAAGAAAAAGACATGAGAAAAAATAAACACAATATTGTTCATTGACCAATTGCTTCAAGTTGAGTGTTCAGTTTCACACACTGCCCAAAAGAATGAGATCATTGCGCTTAGTGTCCACAAAAGTTGTGCAAACAAAATAAACATAACGCGCAGAAAAAACATAATAGTTGGTTAACTAAAGACTACAATTCCTACTTATAATACAGACTTGCTGATATTGGATATTTTTGATGCAGTTCGATATAATCTGATATTGTTTTTTTGGGGTCGATATCCGATATTCCGATATCAATATCGTATCGGGACATCCCTAGTAAATGTGTTCTTGTTTTAGAACTAGTACTTTCGGTGTCGTGCTGCTCAGTAATGTGATTGGTTTGTGTTTAGTATGAAAGTCCTGGTTTTGGAACTCATCTGCATTTGTGGGTTTTATCTGGGTTCTCTGGATCCCTCCCACAGTCAGAAAACACATGCAAGGTGGAGTGGTGATTCTGAATGAAGTCTATAGGGGTGGGTGTGTGCGTGTGCGTGTGTGGCCCCCTGCCAATGACCACTGGAGATAGACACCTACCCTAAACGAGGTCAATCAGAAACAGACTAGTTAGGTGAAGTTTTGTCAGTACAGATACTGATGATATACATGAAGTATAATGTATCTTAGAGGGATTCATCTTCTAATTCTGACAGTTTGTTGATTTGTAATAAAGAAATAAAAGTTCTGCATGATTTGGTTCGACAGTGAAATCGATCTCACTCTTGCAAGTCTGGAAACTTTGGCCAAAGTCTTCGACCATCCCAGCTGTTCTTTAACACCCACCAAGGCACAGGTACTGAAACAAAACATACATAATGTAAAGTAATCCTTTATGGACTATGGTGACCCATTGGATACAGGTGTGATTTTTGTCTTGTGTTTTGGGAACCAGAGTCCAGAGATGGAGATTGACAGCTTGTTGTTAAAGATCTCAGCTCTGGTCAGCCTCCTTTCTTCACTGGAAAGAAAAGTGAGTTTGCAGTGATGAGCTACTGTAGTCTAACGCCACAGAGTTCACTTAAATCTAAATAGCTTTTCTTGATTATTTATACATTTCATAGTGGCAATGATGAACACCTGATTGATGACAACAAAACTATTTTTCTTCCCATCAAGGTGTTAAAAGCGTTACAAGATGCTGTGACCAATCACAATCTGGCAGCGCAGCCCAGCCCACCCCCTCCTGAACCAACGCCCGCCGCTGTAACTCCTGTAAAACACAAAGCCAGACAGCTGCCTGTGCACTCCTTTCAGGTAAATCAGGCCTAAAAAATACAAAATCTTACAAAAACATTTCATAATTGATCTGTTATTTACATATTATTATTTCTTAAAATGAAACCACAAAGTTCTATAAATCAGCTGTGGACTCGTGTTAAACGTTTTGTGTTTGCAGGTGAAGATGCTGAGGTACGGCAGACAAACGGTTTCTGTGGATGTGGACTCTGGAGTGCTGCTTTTTGACAGGAAGGCGGGCTCATTTAGTATAGAAAGGGTCTCACATGACAGAAGTAAGATCATATTCACTCTGTAGAGCCTGTGGCATTTCTCTTGTCCAAATACATCATATTAAGTTGTCTCTGTTGTCTTTATGTGAGCACAGATGTTAGTTTTTAAACACTAGAGGACGTGTTGGTGCTTAAAATACAGGCGTGAAGTTTGGGGCAGAGCTTTAGACCCCTAACTTTCACCAAATCTTTAAATAATTACAATGACATTGGTTAGTAAAAGTAATTAAATATAAACGGTTTATGTAATGTTTCTCATATGTCAGTTCTCCAGATTGTCAAGTTCCAAAACAGTCCAGCAAAGGTAAAGATGGTGGTTGACAGCTACCACAGCACACCGCGGGAGATGACATTTGAGAGCACTCGGGTATAGTAAAATAATAAGACTCATCTTTAAATGGATAATCATGTTTCCATATATGATAAATTATTTTGAACTCCTTCAGAAATGTGACTCCTTCTGCCACCTCCTGCTGCTGATGAAGTCTACACACGCCCACCTGGATCAGCCCGATCTGGTCTCTGTGTTTGTCGGCACTTGGAATATGGGTAATCACTTCAGGGTTGACAATCGTTTTCATTGACTGTTGAAAGAAATCTCATTCATGTGTAATTTCTGTGTTTCCAGGTGGTTCCCCTCCTCCTCGAAGCCTGCAGTCATGGGTGACCTGTTGTGGTTTGGGACACACCCCCGACGAGTCCACTGCTTTGCTCCCCCATGACGTCTACGCGTTGGGGACTCAGGAAAACCCTCAGGGGGAGCGGGAGTGGACAGAACACATAAAGGCAACCCTTCGAAGCTACACTCAAGTTGACTTCAAACTGGTATTTATCTTTCATCAACTCTTTTTGTGTTTTTAGATATGAAAATACTGACCATCCATATAAGGTTAATAAGATTATTACTGTAAAAGTCCAGGTATTGTGCAATATTTGAGGAAAAAAATAAATAAATCTTACCGGGTGTGCATCGTTTGTTTCCCTTATTTACAATCTGTGGAATTTTATTTTAAAGTCAGATTTTTATTTGTATAAAACATTTTTTTAGCTGATTAATAAAGACCAGTTTTTACTTTGTTCTTAACTAATGTTAATATTTATTGACACATATCACTGAATTCAAGATAAAATAGGAATTTTTGAAAGTCACCTCCAGTTTGATGCTCCTAAAACATTGAACTAATTAAAGAATATTATAGTTTTACTTTTCAACTATTACTTTTATTGCAGTAAATGCTCTTTATGTTTAAACAGAAGCAGCTTGTTCCAAATTCTTTGAAAAATGTTTAACATTAGAATTGATCAGTTTAGTTTGATGAATATTAATAGAAATTTTAAAAAATCAAAACCTTAGTGTTTTTCAAAACCTTTTATAGAATTTAGATAATGTTACAAAGAACACTTCTGAAAAAAACTTAAAATTATTAATTTTATTTTTATTTCTTTGCCTTTGAAACATGTAAGTACATTAAATAAATAATTCGAGAGGATTTTACTGTAAATTATAGACCACTATCAACATAATTAGAAAAGGTTAGATCATCAGGTTAGATTAGAAAATGAAATAAGAAAGTGGGTGTGGCTAACATGTTTCAAAGGGTTAAAATGACAGTGATTATAAGTATGAAACATACTTTAATGCATTTAAGTAGAGATCTTTGGGAAATCTGTTATTAATTGTGTTGTAATGTGACTGTGTGTCCTGTAGGTGGCAGTGCAGTCCCTCTGGAATATCAGGCTGGCTGTGTTTGTGAAGCCGGAGCATGAGAGTCGCATCAGCCATGTGAACACAGCCAGTGTGAAGACTGGTTTAGGAAACACTTTGGGTTTGTTAAGTTTCATGATCTCAGCATCACAACCGCTCATCAAACAAAAGTATAATAATCGCACACAAAAGCTCAGGAGTAATAATGTCATTTCAGGAAACAAGGGAGCTGTTGGAGTGTCCTTCCTCCTCAATGGAACGTCCTTTGGGTTTGTTAACTGCCACCTGACCTCAGGAAGTGACAAAGTACTAAGGTTCATAGTGTGTTTTTGTTTGAGAAGTGTTTATTTTCACACCATTTGTTATTTGTCATAAACCCCTCTCGACATTTTGAATATATTACTGTCCAGGAGGAACCAGAACTTTGTGGACATCCTGAGACTGCTTTCCCTGGGAGACAAACAGCTCTCTGGGTTTGACATCAGCCTGCGCTTCACCCACCTCTTCTGGTGTGGAGACCTGAACTACAGGCTGGACTTGGACGTACAGGTCAGTCCGACCGTTAAACCTAATGTGATGTTGTTCTTGTTGCTGTGAAGTGTTCTGCCTCTTCACGGCCTTCACTATCTCCAGGACATCCTCAAACACGTGTCCAAGAGAGAATTTGAGGAGCTCATGTGTGCAGACCAGCTGACCCGAGAAAGACACAAGAGGAAGGCCTTTTTCAACTTCAGTGAGTTTCAGAATGAACTAGACAATAATAATTCATTTAAGTTAGTCACTTATATTTTATTGGTCTGATTATCGTGGTTAAGAGGAGGAGAAGATTGCGTTTCCACCCACGTACCGTTATGAAAGGGGCTCCAGAGACTGCTACCTGTGGCAAAAGTACAAGACGTCAGGGGTGAGTTGTTTATCACAAACGCAATGGGTCAAACAATTCAGCTGGTAGAGGATTCATAGCAGCTGCCAAACAGTTCTGGAAATACTGAAGCATTTTCTGTCAATAGAGCAGGAAACAAGGTGTGAAATGTAGTCACTCCAGTCTGAAACCTAACACCGTCTCTTTAAAGTAATGCTGGTTTTGCTTTCTTTTCTAACCATTTTTTAAAGCTATAGCACAAAGAAAGAAGCCTCTTTTCTACATTTGTTAGAAACGGGGATCTTAGCAGCAGATCAGCCACGGTGCGATGCCCCCAGAGCAGATAAGCTTTATAATCTCACTCAAAACCCAAACAGTGGGAGCTCGCGAGTGCCAAGCTTGATCTCCTGACCCTCCAGTCAGTAAGCCAGAACCCAGACCACTGAGCCAGCGCTGCTTCATTCCAAGTACACACTTCTTCAGATAATTTTGTTGTAACTTAATCCTATTTCAGGAATCTGTAGGGGTAAGTGACTTTGACAGCAGCTGATCTGATCTGATCCCTAAAAATAGCAGGTTAAGAATTAATCTTCTTTCTAAAAATCATCCCTCTGTGTGTACACTCTATATACCTTTTTTTGCAGACAGAGAATTACACAGTTGGTGGTTGTTTATGTAACAGTAAATGCCCTCCCTGTAGGTGCGTGTTAATGTGCCGTCATGGTGCGACAGGGTTCTGTGGAAGTCCTACCCAGAGACACACATCATCTGTACCGCATACGGTGAGTCCTGGAGAATGTCTCAGAAACTGATGTTTTACATTGGAAAACAAACCGTTATGAGCTATAAAGCGTGCACTGTGGTTAAAAGGCTCTATTTAGATGTTTTAATTCGAAAAAAAAAAAGGTTTACTTCTAATGAGAGCAAAACAAGAACAGGAAACCATTCAACTCATATGAAAGTCTGTGGTTAATGAAGACGGTCATTTCCTCTCGTTTTTTTCTGAATGTTTGTTTTTTCATCTACTTCCATTGAACCAGAGATGATGTTTATTTTTGGAGCTAAAGTCTGGACACATGGACTCTGGAGCTGAAAGTCCCCCATACTCACCCAAACCCAGACCATTTTAATATACAGCAACAAGAACTACCCAAATCAACATTATAGGATGTGTATTTACATTTTTTAGTCATTAAAACGTTTCATGCAGCCATGAGAGGATGTTTGCTTCTGGGTTCCAGTCAGATATTTAGTTAATATATAAATAAATGACTGCTGGGTCAAGCGCCCCCTTGTGGTGGGTTCCAGTATAAGCTTTAAATCCCTGTACTGTACTTTATGTCAGCAGGAAATCTGACCAAGTTGTGTAAAATAATACAGAATACACATGTTCTGGTCTGGATGCATCTGCTGTGATGCGTTACCATGACAACAGACCTGTTTACGTGAGGGAGCAGCTAGTTGACATCTCGAACGCTTTAATGATACTCAAAGTGTGACTAAGAGGAGGAGTCGTGGCTGTAGAGCAGGAGCAAAGTGGAGAGAGAGGAAGAGGAAGTTTAAATCTTCGTTTCAGTCGATCATATTAGGGAATGTGAGATTCCTCGTCAACAAGATGGATGAATTTGAAGTGCTGATGAGGACCCAGACAGAAAATCAGGAATGCAGCATCATGTGTCTCACTGAGGCGTGGCAGCAGGGTCAGATCCCAACTCCAACGGCTCTCTATCTGGCTTTTGGACAATACAAGCAGACAGGTTTGAAGAGGAAAGGAAGGTGAATTAGCAGTACTTGTGAACTGTCGTCTCTGCAGCCCAGATATTGGACAGCGGAGTTTCTTCAGGCAGAAGCTTCTTGATCTGCTGCAACACCGAGCGCTACAGAAGATCCATCCTTCTCAGTTAGAACAGCCTACGATGACTTGTTGAAAAAGCTTAAATGATTTACTTAAACATCTCATTTTCCTCTCGGATTAATGAGTATTTTTGATTTGTTGATTATTTGATGCTTGATAAACACCATGACTGAGTGTGTGTGGGTGAATCTCAGCCTCAAATCTCAAGTCTGCAGACTCTGGCTCCAAAAATATAACACAGCAGTGCCTGTAAACAGGATTCTGCGGTTTCACTTTATATCTTTACAAATGCCTGTACTGTGACCCAAATTTAGCCACACAATATTTAAAACACAGGCTTGTTTAGCTGAAATAATGTCAAAGAAACTCACTGGTTTGTTTCTGATTAGGCTGCACAGATGACATTTTTACCAGCGACCACTCACCGGTTTTTGCCACATTCCAAGTGGGAGTGACGTCCCAGTGCAGCTCCAGAGCAGGTGTGCATTATTTTGTGGGTGTTTTAAAACAAATATCCATAGTTATATGAACTGAACTTTATATTTTTAAACTTTTTCTAACAGATTCAAACTCCAGTGTGGAGAAAGCCTGGGTTGAGCTTGAAGGTATTGATGCCATTGTGAAGACGGCAAGCAAGGCAAAGTTCTTCATAGAATTTCATTCCTCGTGTCTTGAAGGTAGGACCACCCATCAAAAGAGACACGATGAAGAATAATGCAGCTCAGCTGTCGACGTTAATTCATAACTTTGTTTGTAGAGACTCAACGCTCCAGTGAGAATAACTCTCAGAGCTGTGACGTTCCTGGGTTTCTCAAGCTGGGCTGGTCCTCCAAACAGCTCCCTAAAGTCAGTGTTAGAGTCTGAATGTACACGAAAACATTATGCTACTGGACTGTTTTTCTTAACTTTAGGTGTTTATTTTTATCGTAGCTTTTTCCAGTTTCGTCTGACTTGGAGTGTCTCCAGGACCAGCACCTGCTGCTGTCTGTGAAGTCATGTGATGGATTTGAATCATACGGTCAGTCAGGACTAACTATCTAGAATTCTTTATGATTGAAAATCTAAATTTTGCATCCTTTTGATGTATTAGGTACACAATTAATAAAAAGCACATCATCCTAAAGAAAATACACAACGCAAAGTGTTTGTTGACTGAATTGATCTTCATTACGTCTCAGTTCTGGGAGTTTTATTAACGTTTTGTTAAAGTTTACTTTTCCTGCACAGTTCAGCTCATGAGATTTGACATGAAGCCAGAGTGATGCAGTTCAACATTTGAGGAGTTAGCTTGTCGGTTTTATTTGTGGCTAAAGGTTTTCAATTCAAAGAACATATTTACCAAAATATGTACAGTTCATTGTAATTTGTTTGTTACACATCATTTAACCTGCTTGTAATTCACTAAAGTCTAATGTTTCTTTCATGCTATT
Organism: Callopanchax toddi; assembly: GCA_006937965.1. Taxonomy (NCBI): domain Eukaryota; kingdom Metazoa; phylum Chordata; class Actinopteri; order Cyprinodontiformes; family Nothobranchiidae; genus Callopanchax; species Callopanchax toddi. The sequence continues at coordinate 2,644,279 of SSNR01000019.1, read as the reverse complement.
GGTGATAAAATCTTTCCTCAGGTGAATGCTGTGTGGATCTGCGCTCTCTGACTGGAGCATCACAGAAATTCGAGACATTTCTGAGTCACCGAGGCGAGGAGATGGGCTCCATACGAGGACGGGTCCGAGTCCACGTTCCTAAAGACAGACGGGCAACGCGGCACAAGATCTACGGTGAGTCGTCCTAAAATATCCTCTTCTGACTTGCTGCCTTGCTTGCACTATCATTTCCCTCTAAATCTCCTCTGTCACTGCATTCTTTGACTCTGCTGGGAGTCTCACGTTGCTTCCTCTATTTGGTTCCTCGATCCCTGGCTTGGCTTGGCTTTGCACACTTGCTGGCATTTATCGGCCGCTTCCTCTTTTGGCTCCTGATCGACTGACCCTGGCCAGATGCATCCTGAGACACTGAAACAGGACAGTTGGGTATTATGCCATCAGGTCAGGCGCCACACACACACACACACACACACACACACACACACACACACACACTATATGCTCTGTCACCGCAAACTGGAAATGGCCTTTAGCCTTTATGCAAGACTCAGACTTTAAAGAAGTTTTGCTTGTGACAAAATAAGCTTTTTTTAATATCCTGTAACTTCACTTTTCCAGACTTGCTCTGTTTTGAAAAAGAGGATAAAGGTCCTGGGAGGGGACACGCGTCTCCTGCAGCAACACGACTCCCAGTGACGAGGTAAGGACCCCTCAGTGTGTATGAACATCTGGGAAATTAAACATATATCAGGTACTCTCATTTCATACAGAAGCATTTAGAGGTTTACCTCATGGTAAAAGCTGCAGGTGGGCTCTATGGGGGCATGTTTCAGGACAAAGTGTGGTGAGAACTTTAATCAAGGAGACAAAGTAGAGATTTAGAGAACTCTTTAATAGTTTCACAAAACTTGTAACTAGTAAAAACTGAACTCAGTAACTATTTCAGAGACAGATTCAACAGGAAGTCTTCATTTTAAGCAGCTGTGTTCCCTTCCCTACCCACTACTGAAGAACTGATTCAACAGTATTTCTAACTTCTAATCACATGTTGAATGTGTGTTTCTTTATTCTTATTGATAATGAGAATACCAGCAGGACTGAACTTAAATTTAATGGACCTTTTTTAAAAATATTTAATTAAAAACCTCACCTCTTTGTTATTCCTATTTTACATAACAGTAATGTAATTGATCCTAGTCCAAATAGTATTACTACTATAGTCAAATAGAACGTACAGATATCCACAGGTATTTTGTTACTAGTAGAAATTCTATCCAACAACTGAATTGAAACCAGATCCTTAAAAATTTTAGGTGGTGACTTTAACAAGACTGGATATGTATTCTTTCAGCTGCAGCGTGAGGTCGGGTCCAGAAGGAGAGGAGCAGAGTGTCAGGGTGCAGGGGTGTAACCAGGAAAACATGGAGTGGATTTCAGCGGTCTAAGTAATTTCTAATTAATCAAGTGGAATGGATTTCTTTGAGAACAACTGAAAGAGCGCAAGACGGACTCGGTAAATGTGGGGGGGTCCAAACGCCTGATTTTACAGAGTGGGGGGGGACACGTCCCCTTCTGACATAATGGTTGCGACGCCCATGTCCAGTCTTGTTAAAGTCACCACCTAAAATTTTTAAGGATCTGGTTTCAATTCAGTTGTTGGATAGAATTTCTACTAGTAACAAAATACCTGTGGATATCAGTATTTTCTATTTGACTAGTAATACTATTTGGACTAGGATCAGTTACATTACTGTTATGTAAAATAGGAATAACAAAGAGGGGAGGTTTTTAATTAAATGTTTAAAAAAAAAAAGGTCCATTGTTCGAATCCGGCTTCGGAGCGAGCGAGCGATGGGCTCTCTCCAGCTTAATGCAACCAGCCTTGGTGGTCATCCCGAGGACGTGAGGCAATCATGTCTCTAAAAAAGTCCACCGGCTGTGCCGATTCAGTGTCCTCTGGTAGGCCAACAAGCCAGGCGTTCAGCCTTCTGCTATAATTTTCTGCTGCGTCGAGCCTTTCGGAGAGAGCACACACCTGGTTTGCCAGCTTGGTAATTCGGGGCTCCTGGGCATCAGTCGCGTTCTCCACAGCTAGCACCCTTGCTTCCGCTTCTTCCAGCCTCCTGTCCACGAGCTGGAATTCCGCCACCAGTTTGGAGATAGCTTCGGTTACCGGGCTGAGTTTCTCATCAATCACCTTTACCAGATTGGCCGTCATTAGATTAAAGGCATTGGCAAGTCTAGCCCAGAGATAGGGTCGGAGTTAGAGCGGGCGCCATCTTGAGAACTTTCACCAGGCTCCGACGGAGTGTCTTTTCTCTTTGGTCTTTGCGTACCCATATTATCAAAAGATTGTGGCCAAAAATCCTTCAGGGCCATAGCCCGTAATGTGCATGCCAAAAGAAAAGCTGAACGCCTACTGAAAAAACTGGAAAATATAGGAATTAATCTCGAGCGGCGAGGAGCTCAGAAGGAACCGTGCGTTCACCTCGCTGCCATCACGTGACCTCCCAAAATAATCTTTAAGTGTCAAAGTTTTGGTTCTTACTGATGGTGGAGAAACACTTTGTCGAGGTTTACAGTCATTTTTATTAGAGAAAGTTCCTGAAAACTGTAGGACAGAACTACCATAAGTTACATCACTTTGTGTCTACAGAAAGTCTAAATGATTATTATGTAAATGTTCATGCAGAAGTTTGTTCTTTTTGATAAAAATGCTCCAATTCCCTTCAGTAGTGGGGAGTTTCTGTGACTGAAACAAAATCTGTGAGTTTAGAACAAGTGTAAAGACACATGCAAACTTACCAAATGACTTCATTTCAAATTTGAACTGAATTTTTATAACATTTGTTTCAGTAGATAAAATGTAGACTTGTTAACTCGTTGCAGACCAACTGGAGTTCCTGTTAAACCTACCCCCAGCAGCTACACCAACCCTGCCTACTTCATCTTTGAAGGAATATCAGTCCCACCGAGAGTGGAGGAGCACCTCCCCCAGCGAAGGGATCCTCAGGTGATCTGGTCTGGTAACGAGGCCTTGCAGCTTCCAAAAGTCTCAGCCCGACAGGGCTTTGACAGGAGAAGCTGTCGCAGATCAGACTTTACAGAAATTGAAATTCCTTCCCTCCTGTCTCAGTGCGCTCCAACCAATGAGTTTCAAACCTCCCAAAGCAACAACTCTTATCAGCTTTTTCCAGTCCAAAGCCCGTCACCATTACCCCCACCCCCAAGTAATGCCGTCCCACAGTACCAGGAACAGACGTCACCACTCAGAGACAAACACCAAGGAAAGAATCATGTTCAGGACTCTACGCCGCCTGATAACAACATTAGAAACTTGTACATGAATCACTCCGCAATCCTCAAGGAAAAAACCAAAAGAGATAAACAGCTTCTTCCATCGAAGACTAATGTAGTCCAAGCTGCAAAGACACCATCAGCTCTGCCTTATCCCTCCTCTCACTCGGCTCGCTGTCACTCTTCAGCTTCCTGGATCGTAGATAAACGTCCTCCAGCGCCGACAGGAGACAACTCCCTCACTGCTTTACAGATAGCCAAGTCCCTCAGTGAAGTAGACTTCTTCCCTTCAGAGGAGAGAGGCCAGTCTGCAGCCAGGCAGAGGGCAGGTTGTAGAAACAGCCCTTTAAAGCACGGAGACAGAGGCTACAGCTGGGAGAAAGAGGTTTGAAACTCCTCACAAAGATAAAGATTCTGGGTCTGTTCGAGAATCTAAATGTTTATTTTGTCCCAATGCAGGTGTCTGTCCTGAGAGGTGCACCTGAAACTGTTCAGGAGCTTCTCAGTACTCTGGGTCTTCAAAAATACACTCTGGGACTTAGCCTCAGCGGCTGGGATGATCTGGATTATTTCAGGTAAATTAAACAAACGTGCAAATCAAGAACAGTGTGTTGACGTAATAATCCAAGGAAACTCACCAACTGAAAGTGATAGTTTGTGTTACTGAAGAGGGGTTGTGTTTTTGCATGAGCACTATATGAAATATTTCTTACTCTGTTTGCATTAGACAGTTATTTATGGAATTTTGTTATTAGTTTGTGATGCTACATGTCACTGCAGGCACTGAGCTGCTAAACATGTTACTGCTAATCAGCTACCAGGAGTTGCTCTCAAACATCCAAATTCTTTATTTTAGTCACAACTAAAATAACTAGAAAACAACACAAATTAAATACCATATCCTCTCTTTGTGTTTTACCAAAAGGAAAAAATTGCATTGGGGATATTTTGTATGGTGGCTTTGAGGTGCAAAACATAACCCATATACAGTGATGCATTTAAAAACAAAATAAAATTATATAACTGAAAAAAAAAGTTTGCAAAATATAATTTAAGGAAACATAATAATAAACTTTTTTTGATGTTCAATTTCCTGAAATCTTGCTCTCTCTCTCTCTCTTCTGTTTTTGGTTCAGATTTTTCTTTGCAATTTGTGAAAAACTTTGTGTTTTCAAAATAAAATGCTTTTATTTTGTGAAAGGTTTTTGTCACCTCATGGTTGCCATACGTTTGTCCTAAGGAATCTTGAGAAAACCTTTTGTTTTATTTACCAGGAATAACTCGGACAAAACAGCCTTAAAGTACCTTCAGATAAAGTTTATTTCACATGGCGCTCCTGCAGTAGGACGGCGGTAGGGGGCAAAACGTTTCATGGCCAGTTAAAAAAGAGGAATGCTTAGAGCAGGGAAAACAGGCCTCAGTCTGTTTAAATCTGTTTTATGGCTGGTCTTTAAAATGTGCACTGTTAATTTAGGTAAAATGACAAACATTATTTCACATGTATTTACAAAGATCCTCCAGACTTAAAGGTTGCATTAATATTTGTGCATGAAATGTTAATCAAATGTATTTTACCACCCTGTACAGTGGCATCACAGAGGAGGACCTGTGTGCGGCAGGAGTAACGAACCCTTCACACAGACGCAGGATTCTGGAGAACCTGCCCAGAAACTGGACCTGACCGAGAAACTGAAGTCCTGTAATCTGTTCTCAGCATAGAACTGGAGGAACTGACGGTTCTGATCTGATGATCATCAGCTGGAAGTCTGCTATTGTTTCACGTTCTTGATTTATACTGTAACAAGTTTATCTGCGCCAGTACAGACAAGAAAAACAAAATACATGAAGGACTCATCGCACGTTACACTTCCTTCATTTAAAACGGAACAAAAACATGGATGGAAACTATCGGTGTGTCTAGTTTGTGACAAATATTAATATTTCAGCCTCATTTATTTAGTTTTTTAAATGTTATGTTTATTAGCGTTTACCATCCACTCTGCTATGTGCTTCCTTTATGTTGCTGATGTTGAGCCTGAAAAACCAAATAATAAACCTAGAGCATAAAATCCATCCATATCTACAAGGGAACTAAAGACAGACCACGTGTCCTCCTGTTTACTGTCTCATACGTATTGTTATTATCATGTCTCATAAGTAGCTGTGTCCACTGCACATGTTTTATAAAGTTCTTACTCGACTGTCACTCAGCAGTCAAGCGTCTTCTCGTGTTTCTCTTCCATCTCAGGCCTAATCCACCATCCTGCTCATGTGTTTCATGTTTAGTACCACAAAGCCTGTGGACTGTATCAACAACAAGAGTCATTTGTCTCGAGATTTTCTTTACATTTTCCTGGCAGCTTTCAGTAGAGGATAATCAGATCGTCCATTCTCCCTCTAGTCTAAATGTTTAGAAGAAATCTAAACCAGATCATCTTTAAACATGGCATCTGTGATGGATTGACCTTCCTGGCTCCATTTGGCCTTCCATCAGTAAATCACGCTGTTAACGCTGTCCATGAAAGTTAAACAAATACCACAGAGATCAGCCTGCACTCCTTATTTATATCAGGACACATTTTTGTGTTGAGCACCAGCATAACGGGGAACAAAAACAAGATTCCCTTAAAAAAAACGTTTAAAGTGTTTGTGGTCTTCTCCAGCTCACCTATGTTTAATAGTAGACTGCAGCAGAAAACGATGAGACGACTGTGACTCCAATCCTAAAAATAACCCCAGAATATACTCCTCAGTGTGAGTGTTTGTTTTGCAGCATTCAGTCCCAGTAGTTACTGATTAAGGCTCAGTTAAACACGTCGACAGCAGGTATGTGTCAGTGACCGCTAAGTCACCGACTCCCTGAATGTGGTGACATCACATGAGAGCTAACGGGGATTTTCTTCAGAAGGATCCTCACAGAGTGGCAGAAGGACTCTACGGGATATTAATAAGCTTTTATGTTGGAACAAAACAAAAACATCTGCATGTACGTTTGTCGATTTAATGATTTTGCCTCTGTGTGAATGTGTGCTAGCCAAAACTCTCATAAAACATTGGGTTTTATTGCAACTTTCAAACAGTGATGCCACCAGAGCTAATTTTTTATATTGCTTAAGATCACAAATAATATTTTGAAGGTTTGACCAAAATGGTTAAAACTCCAATATTTCTCAACAAAAAAAATGATCTTAGTCTAAAACTTAAAGTGGCAATTCTTTAAAAAGAAGACTTTTATTTATATATTTGCAGTATTGAAGACTAAAACTTCAAACAACTGAGCTTAAGGAGGACTCTTAACCTTGATAGGGATGAATCAGTAAAGTGGACAAAATCAAAGCTCATGAAAAACCCTCTGGACGTCGTCGTCACTGAAGCTACAAATTGTAAGTTTGGCAGTTTGATTCAAAGCCCGCCCCCCCCCCCAAAAACCAAGAGTCCTTGATTGAGACGTTGAGCTGAAGTGGCTCCTGAAGACGTACCAGCAGTGTGTGTGAATGAGAAACACTCTAAAGTGCTTTGCAGAGCTGTCGATATTAAAAGTTGCTGTTCAAGTGCAAACCCATTCAAAGGGTCTCTGATGTTGTGGTCCACTCACGCTGCAGACATCCAGTCAGCCAATTCATACGAGAGCGCCTTATCACAAAGAAGATCCACGCATCCGCATAAATGTTTGCTTTTGCATCAGAACTGTTTTCATCTGTTTCCCTAAGTTCTTTTGGTTTGAGGTTTTTCTCAAACTCCATCTGTTAAATATCAGAATTTATCTGCACTGACTGATGTTCTGTTTGTGCAGAACTTCAAACTAGGAGGCTGTTTTTGCTTTCATCAGCTAAAAGTGGGAAGTTTCTATTTACTCAAAGAACATTACAGAGTTTTTGCAAACCATCTGCTGATTGCTTGCTCATATTTGAGAGTTTCTAGAGTTTAAAAGCAACCTAAGGAGGCTGTCCACGCTCCGTTTCCTCTGATTGGCCACAGACCGGCCTGCCTGCGTTTCCCTCTGAATTTTTACTGTTTTCCAGCTACCTCAAAAATCTCATAACGTTTATTAGGTTCTCTTTAAAAACACTGAAAACGAGCAGGGTTTGTTCCAGAGCCGGGTTGGCTGATAACTCCGTGAGCTTTAGGTTTCACACTCACTGTAGTGATATGGTCACTTTAGTGGTTGCTTTATCACTTTGAGTGCAAATGAATTTATAAGATATGAAATGTAAACAGTGGAATCAAACAGTAAAGTGCTGCAGTACGCTTTATAAGGTAACACCTGTTCTATTGCACGTTATCATCATTTTCTAAGTAAATATATTCCTAAAGGTTCTGTTGACATGAGATGTTGGTAACAACCATCCAATCCAGACATGCAAAGAAATAAAAGGATGTCCATACATTAAAAATATGTGTAATAAAATAGAATGACTGGGAAAAAGTATTGGAGAGCCTTACAGAAATATGTTGATCATTTTGAACAAAAGCTTTTGTTGTTGCCGACAGCTTCAAGACACCTCCTGTGTGGAGGAGCTCCTCTCATGTTGCTCAGGTGAGATTATGGCTCCTTTTTTAACGCAGACACTTCAAATCTTGAAGGTTTCTTGTGTCTCTTCTATGAACTCTGACCTTCTCCATAGATTTTAGGATTCAGGTCAGCTGATCGACTTGGCCGTTCTAGCTGGTTTATTTTCCTTAACCAGTTGAGATGTTCCTTGGCTGTGTTTGGGGTTATTGTCTTGTTGAAATGTCCTGCCTCATTTCACCTTCATCATTCTGCTAGGAGGCAGCAAATTTTCCTAAAGAGCGTCTCGTTATATTTTTCTTTTGATTATATGAAGCATGTCAGAACTGTATGCTGAAAAACGGACCCTCGCCATGACGTTCCCACCTCCAAACTTCTCTGTTTGGGGTAATAAGTGAACTTTGACCTCCAAACATGGTGTGTTACGGCATCCAAACAGTTCATTTCTGGTCTCATTTGACCAGATTTTATCCTTTTAGGAGCTGGAGAAAAGTAAAAGTAAAATCAAAGTAAAAACATTCCTGGGTCTGTTTGTTAAAAAAAAATCTATTAGATCCTGATTAGTGTTACTGTTCTTGAGTAGAGGAGATTAAACATGCCCCATCCAAATGACCCATGGGTGACAGCATCATCACCGGCTCTAAAGCAAACTGTAACGGGTCTAGTCTGCTTTGAGTTCCTCTCTGAAGGCACTCTGAAGTTGGAGAGACTTTGTGAAGATAAAAGAAAAAAGCCAGCGAGCTGTTCAGCACAGTTCTTCCTCCAAAGTTATCAGGTCTTTTCTTCTCCTTAAGAGTTTAGAAAATAAACCACTATTTATCTTTATTAAAGTGTTCATCTGTTCAGGTGGAATTTCCCTGTATTCAAACAGTTCATCACTAAATTTCTGTCTGTTAAAACGATCATTTTAAGTTCTGAATCTGACTTGTCAGCGTGGGCTGTAGGGCTTTTCTTTGACTGCATTCCCATAATAGATTTTACACCTTCTAACCCTAACCCCACCCCAACAAACAAAACTGCAGCCTTCTAATGGCAAACGTCCAGGACGCAGTCATCCCCTCACGCCGGACGGCCACACCCATTTCAGTCCAGCTGCAGCCTTTATTAAGACTCCGCCCTCTTGGTTCCAACTGGCCTATCACATCATCGTTTTAGAACAAATGACAAGATGAACAAACACGTGGGAATTAGTTTAATGTTACCTAATAGAATATAAAAATAAAACTGTCTCGGCCTGCTCATTGTTCTGAACCAGTATTATTCCACTGGTTCCAGTCTGTGCAGGAGTAACAGCCATAAAGTTCCTGGACAGATTCCATAACATCGCTCGGGTTCTGTTTCCTTAAGGACAGGTTTGTGTATCTGAACCAAATAAACCTCGTAATGATTGGACAAACCTAAAGGAGCTCTTTGAAGGGCTTTAAAAGCATCTTTTATGGAGGCATAACACAAGGTGCCTTCACAGGTTAAAAATCCAGGGGGAACCCTGAGAAGAACCGGTGCTCCTCCATGTTGAGAGGAGCCAGCTGAGGTGGTTTGGGCGTCTGGTCAGGATGCCTCCTGGACGCCTCTCTAGGGAAGTGTCTCAGACATGTCCTGCAGGCAGGAGGCCCCCAGGCTGACCCAGGACACGCTGAAGGGACTGCATCTCATATATCATGCATTTTTTTAGACCATGGGAGGAAGTTGAAGTGATTAGTCATATTTTAGAACAGTTTTCTTGGAAAAGACGTTCTTATACGACTTTAATATGAGACAGCTTGTTTGTTATTGTTGGGCTGATACCAGTATCACCATAAAAAGTAATATACAGTGCAAGAATGAGATTGAATGAATGTGGATTTTGGAGAACATAAATCAGGATTTGTAACGACACAAATGTTTCAAAGCGAGCATCATCCAGTATTCCCCACTGCGTGATGGGGAACTCCACTTCTCTAGGAATGGACTTCAGGCTTCAGCAGAGGTTTCACTGAGCTTAACGCTTCATTGTGGATTTTGAGTTTTTCACTCGGATTTCTACATGGCTGTCCACCTGCTGATAAATCCATTAGCCGCAGAAGCTTTTCTGCAGATGTCACAGAACTGTTTTTTTTTCACCTCTTTTACTGATCCAAGATAGACGGCTGCTAAAGAAGCCACTGACCTCCAGCTGCTTGGATCTCCTCTAAAACGAATAAAGTTTCAGCCTCACAATGAAGCCAAAACAAGAAAGTTGCTGTTATAAAAAACAAATCTGAGCAATAGTTTACTGAAAATGCACAGCTGGTGTCGATAAGAAAAACTAAACAAAAAGTCCTCAGAGTCCTGCATGTTACTGTGGCCTCGCAGCAAAAAGGTTGCAGGTTTGCAGATTAATTAATATGCATGCATGTTCTCCTCATGCATGCATATTAATTATTGCAAGTTGCATTGAATAAAAGCATCTGGTGAATGAATAAACAAATATGATCTTTATTTTATTGACTCATTGAAGAAGAAGAAGAAGAAGAGCAGGTCACTTCAGATGTCTTTTTTAAACAAAACTACTTTTTATGTTAAAGAAAAATGATTAAAAACAGTTTTCTAGGCACTCGAATCATATTCATGTTTCAAACTTGTTAAGTTCAAAGTGTCTGGTTGTCCAATTTGATATGAACTCATCAGTGGGTCACTCAAACTTTAGTCTTTAGTAACTTATTAAGTAAAACTCCTCTTTGTTTATTGTCCGTTCCCACTTGCAGTGCACTCCCTACCTGCTGCGGGTTTTTTTTATTTCTTTATGAGCAGACTTTATCATTCCACGCCTCGCCAGGTGAATCTGTAAGAAAACGCAGAGACGATTACTGAGAAAGTGAATGAACGACTCCCGAGAGCAAATATTTGGTTGTTATACAGACGCAGTTCAACTGTGCAAATACCTCCAGAACGTGCTGACAGGGTGTTGGATTTCACTTTAAGACAAATGACACCAGTTATTGAAAAAGACAAAAACTAAAGTTTCAGTTCTTCAAGCTGTGTTGTTCTTTAGAACAAAACAGAGAAGGAAGTTCATTTTTTCGGTTTCCTTCAGTCTATATTTTGAACTCTCCTGCTGATTGTTGAGACAACTCATCAGAAACATCCTTCTAACTTGTTGACTGACAAGTCTGGAGATGTTCGAATTGATTGGATTTTCCTGTAAGAGGCGCACATTAAAGTGATGCTACAAGTCAGAACTAGTTAGTGAGAAACGGCAAGGATGATAGACTAGTTTGACCGCTTTGGAAAAAGAAACAATATTCCTTAGAAACTCTTAAAATGAATTACATTTTCATATTGTATTTATAAATATTTACTAATCTCTGTATTAAACCATCAAAAACGTTCTAGCATTAAGAGTCAGCACCTGGTGCCTGTTTGTGCACAAGATCATGCATTGTAGATCGGTTTAATGGTAACATCCTCACACAACCCTGTGCAAAAGTTTTAAACTTCTTCATTTCTTTACATTTTGTTTCCAAGAGGCCAGACTCTTGTAATCTTTTAGTGTCCGTACTGGGACCTGAAGATAAAGATCTGCAGCCACACAAACATCTTTTAATCTTGATGGATCGCTTTATAGACTTTCTCAAGGCTGTTTAAAGTTTGTTTTTGGACTTTGGTTGCTTTTCATACATTTTTATGGTTCAGTTTTTGGATCTGAAAGCAAATGGAAGACAGAAGTGTCAAGCCTAAAAGACCAAAACACCATCAAAAGCTGAAAAACAATCTGAACGTTAAGAAATAAGAACAAACCCATCGAATAGTGAACAAGAACTAAATGTTTTAAATTATTATCCTGTCCCAACACCTGATTTAACGACTGAATTACAGGTTCAGCATTCCTCAGGTTCTGCAGAGTCCAATTAATCACAAACTGGTTCAAATCAGGTGAACCGTCTAAAGCAGGGGTGCCCAAGTCCAGTCCTCCAGAGATTAATCAAATGGCTAAATTCTTTCATCAGCAGGTCGTTCAGCCCTGCAGAGGCCTGGTAACAAACCATTCATTTGATCCAGGTGTGTTGGAGACAGGACGCATCTAAAAGTTCCAGGACAGCAGCTAGAGGACTGGACCTCCTGGACTAAAACATGTGGACCAGTGGTCTTCTGAACACCACTGATCTACAGCATCATTTAGTCCATTTCAAATCATTTGTTGTCATTTCAAAGTTTTTCTATAGATTCTACAGAAAAAAAAGGCAGAGATTGTATTTTTGTGCTTCATCAAACTAATAAAACTAAATAGAGACATTTTGCTGCATTTTCGAGTTTCATTCCATAATTTCCAGTTCATTATTTAAGTTTGGGAGCTTTTTTTAAAATTATTTATAAATGGCCTAAACATGAAACACTCCCCTGTAAATGGTAAATAGGTGAACTAGACATGTATTCTTTTTTTTAAAAAAAGAAGCAAAAATCCAAAGAAAATCTCAGAAAGCCCACAGGTGGTGCAGACTTTTGCAGAGTCCTACATTAAGGAGAAAGAGGTTCACCGAGTTCCGCCGACGCGCCTCTTTTATGATGAATAAACTGTAGTAGTGGAGTGAGTCCACATGGTTCTGATCTCATGCTGAAGGTGTGACTCTGGTTTGGGCGGAACTTTGTTCACTGACTTCCCTTTTCCCTTCACTCGCTCCACAGCTCCTGCGCGCGCGCTGCGTTCACGGTCTGCTGCGCTGCGATGGACTCCAGCACGACTCTTTATACCTCAAATAATCAATAAACACATAACGAAACTGGACGTGTAGACTCGAGATTCAGCAAACGAGCACACGGAGCGAAATCAGGAGTTTTTCAGTCCTCAGAGGTGAAACGAAAGGAAAGAAGGAGGCGGGTTTTGTGGACCTGGTCCCTGACAGCAGCGGTGTTTGGGTGAGTAGCAGCAGCAGAGTTGTTTTAACTCAACTGGGCTCAAGGTGTTACAGACGTGCAAAAACTCTAATAAAAACTGAAAAACTATTCTGAAATACAATGCTAGTCTTAACTTTCTCTGTTGATGCAGTTTTTTTTTTTTAAATATCCAGACTACTGGCGTCGTTATAGGAGCGGTGGGGAAAACAGTTAAAAGCATTTATAGAACTGAAAGAGGGGTTTGTGTGGGATAACGTCCAAAAATGTATAGGAAACTGTGTTTTGGCTGTTATTTGGTTTAAACACGTGATCTATAAATAGCCTATAAAATGTAATGAAGAGTAAACCCAAGATGCAGGCAGGACACAAAAGAACTGAATTAACAAAAAAAAATACTTTTAATAATATAATAAAAGACTAGAAAGACAGCAGTAAAACTTACAGAAGCTGCTGACTCCTGGAGAACAACAGGATCTGACTCTGAAGAAACTAAGGACTATTTCTACAGGGAGGAATGGTGACTGGATGAGAAGCAGCTGGGTGATTAGCTAATGGAGGACAGGTGTGCAAAGGTGCTGAGGAATAACAATGACTAGCACAGGAGTAAATAAGGGAAACAAATGAAACTTAAGGGATACTCCACCAGAAAGTGATTTTTTGTCCATTGCCATATTCCCCATAGTTGGATAAGTGGGCAAAAACTATTTGTAAACAGCCCAGCCGTTTTCCTGATCCGGCAGTACTCTTTTAGCATTAGCTTAGCGTAAAACACTGTAAGTGGATGGTAACTACTAGCATGCTAAAAGCTATAGCTAAAGGAGTACTGCCGGATCAGGAAAACAGCTGGGCTGTTTACAAATAGTTTTTGCCCACTAGACCCTGTGCACCAGAAAATGCTAACTTCCGGGTTTGAGACCGGATGTGCTATCTTTCGTTTCCTGTAGCTGTATTTGACGGTGAATCCTTACAGCGAAGATGGACTACAGAATCATGTCCAAATTACGAAAAGGAAAGGATCGGGTTAAAAAAGGTTGTTATATATCAGAGGTCGCGCTAGACTTTTCTAGCGGAGCAGATTTTGCCTGTCAACAAGCCTCCACAGCCTATGAACGCTACTCTGAGGGCGCATTACAACAGGAAGTGTAGTTAATCCATATCTGATCGCGCACTGAGCACCGGATTGCAAACGGGTGTTTGAGCGGTTCGGGTCTGACACCTGATGCGCTCTGGTGGACCAGTGTTCTTCTGCTGCAGAGCGCAGGACGTCTGGATCACAGGTCTGCGCTCAGCAGCACAGAACCTCAGTCTGGGCTGCAGGTATTGGTGGAGATGCTGCACTATTTCTGCATCCTTGGTTCGAATTATTAGAGGGGACAATTCAGTGATTTCCTATGACGGTATGGACGGGCAGGCTCGTGCGCAAACCTGTCAGAATGACCAGCGCCCTTCAGATCTTTCCGTCAAAGTAAAAGAAAAACACAAACGGTTAAATACGGGAAATTTCCGGTTAACGGGACCCCTGCTATATATTAAGATTTACGATGGGGAAGGTTGTGAACACCTCATCTCTCTCTCATGAAATCATAATGAACGTTAATATTATACAGAGTCCCGCAAAGCGCACAGAGCTGTGCCTCAGCTGCTGCTGCACTGCGCTCCACTCCGGAGAGTTTTTATTTCTATCTGATGACTGGCTGATGGACTAATTTAGTGTCTAATCCTATGGATTTATGTGCTAAATGGGCCCGGTGTTAGATCAATCGAATAGGAACCGAGCGATCTGCAGCTTCTAAACAGGTTCTCCAAACCGCGACCGTCAGTGGAGGATTACACAGCATGTAAACAAACCGTAAAAAAGCCTCAGCATATACACAAATAATTTACGTCGGTAAGGGTCTCAAACTATAAGTATTGACGATGGGGAGGGTTGTGACTTACCTTCAAAATGAGATAAATCCTGCGAAATATAAAATGTGAAGCCTTTCTCTCGTTTGCTCTTTGGCGCAGGGAAAAACTATCAACAAGTCGGTGAACATCATCAACAGAAATATTAGGCAAATGTCCTAGACATCTAGAAGAATGTAAATCGCCGCTTAGTCCACTCATTTTGTCGACTTCTTCGGGAATACAAGACAATAAATAGGGTGCGACCAGGCGAGAATATCAAACCGGAAATAAAACACTGGACAGGAGTCTTCCCACCGGAAGTAGCATATGCTAACGTGCACAGGGTCTCTTGTCTAACTATGGGGAATATGACAATAGACAAAAAAAAATCACTTTCTGGTGGAGTATCCCTTTAAGGAGGTCCTGCAAAAACAAAAAAACTTATTACATCCATCAAAACTAAGAAGGCTTAAAAATATATAAGCAACAAAAAACCCATAAACACTAAAGTAAAAAAAAAAAAAAAAAAAAAAAAAAAAA